>QZCP01000068.1:296952-329021 GCA_003956705.1 Brevipalpus yothersi
CTCTCTCTCTCTCTCTCTCTCTCTCTCTCTCTCTCTCTCTCTCTCTCTCTCTCTCTCTCTCTCTCTCTCTCTCTCTCTCTCTCTCTCTCTCTCTCTCTCTTCCTCAATCGTCAGATGTACGGACTCTTTGATTATTAACAAACATCAATTCTTCTTAGCTCTTCTTTCTTTCTTTCTTCCTTTCGCTCTCTCTTTCTCTTATGAAAAAGTGTGTTCACGCTTTCATTACATACACAAGTCTCAAGGATAAATTAATGTAGTCTGTGAGTTACTCTTGATTGTGCATCCAATCATCAAACGTTTATCACAAGCTTTGTGAAGACGGTGACAGCAACATCACCACCAAACACACACAATATCAATTAATCAGAAAAATGTTCCTAGTGCCAAGATAAATTTTTTTTTCTTTCAAAAAAGTCTATGGACTACATGTGTGTACATATTTGACCATAATTGGGTTAAGGTAACTCATCTTCAGCGCTCTATGGTGGACCATTATTGACCACAACGATGAACACATTCACATGGAAAGCACACTACTTTCTATGGTATGCCGGCCTTGCAGGTATACTGCCTTATTATGCGGTAAGTGAACAGTGTTTGTTTTCCATTAGTTTTGCATGAGAATGATAATGATAAATGGAATTAATGGCTTCTTTTATGGCCATCGAGTACATTGGCAATTGGCAACCACTCAATTAGATTCATTTCTTTTTTTTGATGTAATTTTAAACCGCTTCTCATACATCCACCTTTTACCGTTATTCTTCCCTATGATTATTAATCCAGGTATTCGTGAAAACTTATACAGCTACATCGGCCATATCAATCGGCACCCTATTCGCCATACTTCCCTTTACCGCATTTATATTGAATCCATTGCTCTGTACACTAGCTGATAAGCAAAGGAATCATCGACAATGGTTACTTTGTCTTATGTGTTTAACAATGCTCACTTTTGGTTCACTCATCATGCTACCGTGGCTAAATCCTCGAATTTCCTGGATTGTGGCTTCAATTCTACTTCTCATCGCATATCCATCCATGGCAACTGCCGTATCGATAACCGATGCGATTGTTATGCAAAAAATAAGCCAAATTAAATTGAAAAGTAGTCATCCATCACAGCCATCGGAAGGTGGTAATGTCGCATCGCAATCAAATTTTGGAAATACTCGAGTGTGGGGCACTATTGGCTATGGACTGTTTGGAATTGTTGCCGGCCCATTGAACGATAAGAATAAGATTGATCTCAATCTACCATACCTGGTACCAGGTATAATTATGTTTATATTAATTATGATAGCTGATCTCATTGTGATAATTATCGGGCCTTATCATGAGGCACAAGCGGACAATCGAAGAGCCGTTGAGCGAACATTGTCAACTTCAACCACAATCGAAGTAGGAAGTGGAAGCTCATCTCAAGAGGAAAGTAGAAAAATGCTTCAAGTTGAGGTAAGCTGATTGATGTTTATTCAATCAAAATATCAATACACACACAAATGTATACATTGAGAAGCCACTTCAAACCATAGTCTCAGTGTCTAGGTGAAAGGTTCGTCTTTTTCGTAGCTCTCAAGAAGACGAATCTTTGCATAATATCGATGAATATTCAGTAGAGACTAATATTTTCCAACAAGATCGCCATGATCATGTAGAGAAATATTTTTACTCGCTTTTTTTACGAATACTTGACATTCGTCAAAGTTAATATTGATGTGAGAAAATCTTTGCAAAGCTGCTAACGCTTCAAATCCTGTCTGTGTGAGAATAAGATTAGATTATCGTGTTATCATGGAAAGCTGATAAGTCTTGTGTCATGAAAAATTGATGACACACAATCCACTTTGATAGAATGATTTCAAACCCTTTTCTTGATTAACTCATCAGATCAGTTGATAAGAACTTGAAGCTTCGTGAAAGAAAAATTGATCGTCCCAATCAGCATGTTCCAATTTTTTCATCAACGCACACTTATCTTATCAACGATAACATGATACCTTTTTTTCAATAATTTATCAACAGACGAACGAAGCAAAAAGTTCTCCACATCAAGATCAAGCATCAATTTTAAATGCAATATTCACCGAATATCCATCACTACTTCAACACTGTTTTGCCTTAACAATTCTGGGAATTTTGACGGCATGTCATTGGTCTTTCTTTTATTGGTACCTCGAAGAGGTTGCCGGAAAAGATCCACTACTGATGGGTTTGTGTATGCTTGTCGGATGTTTTGTGGGTGAAATGACATTCTTCTATTATGGCAGCCGAATTGTCAAATACTTTGGCCCAACAAGGTGTTTCGAAATAAGCATGGTAGCATTTGCTTTTCAATACTTTTCCTATTCATATCTCATACATCCTGGCTATCAGTACTATGTTCTCTTCCTAGAAGTTCTTCAAGGACCTACTTTCGGTCTTCTCTATTGTGCCATGACACATCTAGCTCATGATTATTCAATTGAACATGCATTGTCAATCAAGTCATCATCATCGAAGAGTGGAACAAAAAATATCACTTTGGAAACTGAAAACGATAATCAGCATGCAATTGCTCAAGCAACCAAGCAAGTTCATTCATCTTTACAAGGAATTCTAACGGGATGCTTAGAAGGTCTTGGTTTGGGTTTAGGCTCATTTTTTGCCGGTTTTTTGATCCATAATTTTGGATCTCGTGTTATGTGGACATGTGCCGCTTCATTGGCACTAATTTCACTTTCAATTAATTTGTGTTGTGATGCTCTTCGATGGTTTGTACGAGATGGAGATTGAATATATACTTGTACTTTAGGCACACTGGCCTTAAGATTATTTTGAACATTTTCAGAATCATTCACGTTTTTGCAAATTTATAGTTGATATAACGGAAGTTGTTTGTTATCTTCGATTCAAGTTGTAAAGATTTGTATGGTTATGAGAAAAATTATCGGTTCATGAAACTCCAGTCAGAGATTTCGAATTCAATTGGAAGGAAAAAATGTCAATTCATGGTTACAGAGCATTTTTCTTCCCATTGCCTCGATATTGATGTTTGTAAGTCTCTGATAACTGACTCTCTGTGATAATCAAATAAATTAATGTGAATATTTCTTACAAAGAAAGCGAATAATTTCTAATTTTGCGAAAAAATTTTTTCTAATTTTGCGAAAAAATTTTTTCCACCCTTTATAAGGTAACATTAGAAATGTTAATCAATGAGCAAGTAATGCTAAACGAAATAATAAATACTGTATCTTCAATCATCATTGTTCAGAAGCAGTTTGTCAAGGGATTCAAATAATTCTTGATCCTTCTGTTATTATTTAAAAATATGACTGTAGCAAAGAGAGAGACTATTTTGCCGATTCTTGATAACGTTATTTGACGATCAAGTCACCGTTTCTATAAGAAAACTGCAACCACAATTAAAGAGAATATGATGTAAAAATTAGGAGAAAAACTTTTCTACATCTTTGCGCGGGAAATTTTTGAGGCCATTTTGAGCTTATCAAAAATTCGGAATAATTCAGGGGCACCAAAAAATTTTTCACTCTTCAGAATGCACACACACACACACACACACACACACACACACACACACACACACACACACACACACACACACATCCAAAAGGTATGCCACGAGCCTATTCCAATATGATCAAGTAAAGAAAAAGATAATTAGCACAATCCAATTCTTACCTATTCTTTGAACTCTGTAATTCGGTGCCTAAACTCAGGAATGCAGAGAATTCAAAGGACGACATATTTTTCCAACAATTTGAGAATTCGAAAACGAGCTTGATCACTAAAACTAATCGTTTGTCAAGAAATACAAACCACGCTTCTGGTACAGGCCACTCTGTCTCTCCAATACGCGCTCCATCCTGTCCAGGGAAATGCATCTGCAGATGATGCAGGAACAGCTTCCAGGAATGTGTGGTATGTGTTTCACATATTTTCCACTTGTGAGCAGCAGGATGAAAAGTTCTAGAACTAATACTAGAGAGCTTTTCGGTGTACAGGTCCGTCTTCAACTATTATGAAGAACGAGGCAAAAACAGTCTCGAAAACAAGCAAGACTTCACTTTTTGTCTCTTCGGATTAAGGAAAGGGATATGATGCTAGAAGCTTTGTCCCGTTCAAGATAATCATGTATATATTCTTCAAAGTAGCAGAAAAACACACACACACACCTGGAAGTGTCCTCTAACTACTTTCTAGAAATGTACATGTTTTCTAAAAATATATATATATACACTAATCATCTTTGGTAGCTCTTTTGATGTTTCCATGAGTTAATTTGATTGGTTCTTGGTCAGAGTTTCGGCTTTCTTTCCTGCAGATATGGATTGGCTATTGTGGCTGTAACTGCTTCCTGGACAAATGAATCCCATCTGTAAATCCTTGTTATGCATTCTCTTAAAATGCCTTTTGTAGTTTCTTTCATCAGCAAATGTTTTCTGACAATCCGAGCAATAGCACCAAAACCCTGTGTGAATTCTTTGCATATGGTATAGCAAATTGATACGTTGAGAGACGCGAAAACCACAAAAAATGCAAAAATGGATATCTTTGGCTGACATTCCTAAACAGGGGGCTTCAGAAATAATCTGGCTCAGATTATGAATAGTCAGGAATGGAAGAAGACCCTCTTTCATTGACTTGATCAACTTTATCTTTGCGAGATGAGAAAAATTTGCTTCATTCATAATCTCTCGATTGGCTGGCCAGCTTTCGATGAGCAATTCACTTGAGGTGATTTTGCCAGTGAGAAGATAGTGTTCCTCGTCAATCTGGATTGGGTTAACGCTTTTTTGATCCTTTATGTATCCTGGAGCGGTTGAAATATTGACAGGGAAGTTTTGATAATTGTTTTTTCCAGAACAGGAGCATTCTCTCTGTTCTTCATCATTTCCACCTTCGGGTATACAAAGAATGACTGAAAAGGAAGAAGAAGAATGAGAAATAGATGGAATTTCTTCATGGCTACTGTTGAAAGTAGTAGCTTCAAGATGATCTTCTGTAACAGCATGACCATTGGACTTGTGAGCACATGGTCCTATGGAATCAACGATGGAGCTCAAAATGTCATTACGATGACATCCAAGGTCTAACATCTCAATATTATCATCATTAGAGCTGGCTTCATTATTGTTCTCTCTGGAAGCCAGTTCCTCAGGCTGAACTGAGTCGAGATCAGACGAAAACATAGGTTGGTCACTAGGAGATGATGAAGAAGAAGAAGAAGAGGAAGAAGAAGAAGAAGAGATTTCGATTGGATCCTCAGTAGATGCTTGTGTAGCAATGAAATCTGGAGACAATGAAGATGATTGATGAGGAGACGGAGGAGAAGAAATTGATGTTTGTGTAGCAGCCGGTGAAGATAGAGATATTGGTTGAGGATTTTCACAGGCCACCGAAGACAGGGAGGACATTCGACCACCAAATTTTACAAAAAATTCATCTTTATCTTTGCGAATAGTTCCACCAAAGGTTTGTATTGTAGAGATG
Organism: Brevipalpus yothersi; assembly: GCA_003956705.1. Classification (NCBI taxonomy): domain Eukaryota; kingdom Metazoa; phylum Arthropoda; class Arachnida; order Trombidiformes; family Tenuipalpidae; genus Brevipalpus; species Brevipalpus yothersi. The sequence goes on from QZCP01000068.1 coordinate 302,452, forward strand.
AGTTCTTTTTTATATGAGGTGATCACAAAACCATGCAAAAGTAAATGATTGAGTTCCACAAGTTGATGAGTCTTTATATTGAGAATGGTAACAATGATACGCTTATTAGGATTGGCTAGACAGAGATTTAAGATATCTTTGATATATTTAGCCCACACATTCACATCACACGTAATATGTCCACCATCACAATGAAAAGTTAGTTGATTCATACAATCATGATCATAAATTTGATTTGTGTACAAATTAAATCTGTGAAGAGAAGAGAAAAGAGAGAATAATTAACATAGATGGCGTTTTAAGGGTTTTTTGGCTTCAACTCTTTGAAAAAGCTTTTTCTTTTTCTCTTTATTTTCGCTCTATCTTCGAATCTCGAAAGTTCGTTCTTTGACTGTCTCCGTCCATCTTTTATTGTTTAATCTTTTGTTTGACCATTCCGATCAAATTAATCAAAATGTCCAATTGGAGATTCGGTGATTTTGTTCCCGCTTCGAATCCCAATCCACCACGGTCACGAACCAAGTTCTCATTTGTGGGTAAGTTTCATTGACGATAAGATCAATGTCCGTTTTCATTTTTGACACATCAATCTATTTGTTTTTAACACAGGCTACATTACTCGCCAGGAGTTTGAGCGACATCGAAATTATTATCAAGAATTTATCAGCCGGAGGCCAGCTGGTTGTATACCCGCAATAGAGCAGTGTTTGGAAAAGATTTTAAGTGACTCAAACACACTCGATTTTCAAGACAAGGATGAGGCCGATGCTGGACATTCACTTGTCTTCGTTCGCAACGAGTACAAGTTTGTGGATTTTACTCTTTTATGCGAGGCAGCATTTCCAAATGGAACCGAATGCGTGGTGTGTGGTGAAAGTGTACGCTACAAGTCAATGACCGAGTATCGATTTCATTTTCATGGACACTGTCCATTGTTTACACCCTCGCGAGCAGTTGGAAAATTCAAGGGATCGAGCAACCGAGAGGAGGCCTACGAGGGCTAAAATACACACTCTCTTTAATCGTCGAAAGAGAAAAGAAAACTTATAACCTCCTAATCCATTCTTCTTTTCTCTTTTTTATCAAAACACAAGAATATTCTAGAGTTAGGGAAAGAACCTTCTTCTCTCATTACCAAACAAGATCAACACTCAATTGTCAAAAACAGCCGAGCTTATTATTCTTACTCTTTTACGGTCTTACTCATTGAAAAATAAAATTGTTTCCCTTTCTGATTCAATGATAATTCGAGTAAGATTTCTCATTTGAATCCTCATTAAAAATGATGTAATGGTCTTCTCCTATTTCATGAAAAGAACTCGTGAGTCAAATGATTAGTGTGACTTTTAACACACATCGGCTCACTCAGACTTCATCTACGCTCTCTCATTTATTTCGAAAATTTCTTCTCGAGACGTTCTGTTATTGTTATCTTTCGAATAAAGTTATTCTATTGTGTTTTTATTTCAAGAAACAATGTCTCTATCCTCTGAGTGGCGTCAATTAATTGAGGTGCTAAAAAATGATGTTCGAGACAAAATAGTTTCCGAAACAACAATTCTACAAGTCTTTGGTGACAGTGAGATGATCTTCTCAATCGGCTATTATCAAGAGAAAAAGGAGTCATTTATGGCATTCGTCAAAAATCTAACCGAGGAAGAGAGATACTTTTATCTGTTATGTATCGGAGAAAGATTGGTATTAATCACAAAGTTCTTTCTACAATTTGACAACTATCTCCATCGTGAGATTGTGTGTGAATTCTGTGTTCATCCAATAGATGGTAAATGGATCGAACACGTTAACGATGGTCATTGTGTATTCACAAATCCTTGTAAATACGTACACGATTTCGATGATCTAAACATTCTCAATTTTGAATAGTATCGAGAGGAAATATTGTAAAATCATTTACCCGAAGATGGAGAGAATAAAACACAAATATAAGACAAAATCTTGAATATACCATCTTTATTTCTTTCTCTCAATGATTCCATTCATTCTCAAGCTTTTTCTCATAAAATTACTCAAGGCGCGAAGATCATAGATGTTAGTTATCGAGGCTAGAAGTTTCAAGCAGCCACTAACTCGTGGAATGTCTTGTAAGCAATCAGGAGCAGCAGCTCGATTGATAGGACATTCGAAAACAATGTGGAATGTATTTATCTTTTTAGAACATCTGCAAATTTGTCTTTGACTCCATCTGTGCCATACTCCCTTGATGACGTCAATATCTTGAAGGATGTCAATTTCAAAGTTCCAAAGTTGAAGATCTTTGATAAGGTTTGGATGTAACAAACTCTGGTCAAGAATTGTTTCTTTTTCTTTACTAATGAGATCTGGACAACTAATTAGAAGACTTGAAAACTTGATGTCTTGGTCGAAGATGAACCAGGAAGTCCTAACTCTAGCAATTGCTCTTGAGGGATCCGAATCTTTTCTTGACATGAGGATCTTTAGAAGATTTGCTTTTCCTATCAGAATACACTTCTCCAAAGACTTAAGCATAATCACCACATGTGAGAAGGCCAGAGAGAGGGCTTCTAGAAGTGAATCCGAACAGAAATCAAACTGAACAAAAATTTCATCGTCTTTGTAAAAAGTCACCCAAAAACGATGATTTCGGTTGAGGTATGAGAACTTTAGCTTTACGGTGTTGGAGAGATCGGCTAGAGTAACATCACCAATTTGCAGAAGTTTAGAAGATGGATTGATTTCATCAATATCTCTAAAGATATCGTGTAGGCGATCTATCGCAGTTTTGGTACGATTGAAGACAGGTAAAAGATTTGATCTGCATATTCTGAAGTAGGCATTGGCCAAAACATCTTTTGGGCAGAAGGAGGATAAAATCTGTAGGATGATCTTCCAACGGTGGATTCCTGTGATGCCAGTAATGACACTTCCAATGTTGTAGCATTGTGATCGAGTATCTATTGAAAGATTGTTGCAGATGATAGGAGCAAAGTATCTGAGCAACGAATTGCAGGTCACTTCATAAATATAAGGCAACACTCTGGGAGGACAGCTCAGTAAGGATCTGCTTCTTCTTCGAAGTACAGTGGCCATCAATTCCAACTTTCTATTCAAAGTATGACTGGTTGAATTGAGCTTTCCGTTGTAGAATTTAACACCAAGAAAGGTCAAAAATTCATCCTTAGGAAGCTCCGAAATCATAGCTTTATTGTTAGTGATGATCACACTTTTAGATTTCTCCCTGTTAACCTCCAGGCCAACAAGAGAAAGTTGGGATGAGATTTCTTTTAGGATGGATGACATAATTGAGTCTCTAAAGAGGGTGACAGACTCAAAGTCACACTCTTTCCCTCCAATTTTTCGATAAGAAAATTCTTGTGAAACTATTAGGACGTCGTCAGCAGATTTGAGTGTAGTAAAGAGGTATGATTCGATCTGTTCAATGAAGACGTTCCTCGTCGCACTATTATATAAAATAGGTCCGCAGAAACTTCCTTGCCATGATCCTTTTGAGTAACGTTTTTGTAAGACACAACCATCCTCCTTAGTGTAGAGTGTTCTTCTATGGATTAATAGAAATCTCAAGAATTCACAAACAAAAACAGGAACACCTTTCTCTGTAAGACCTTGGAACGCCTGATCAATACAAAAGTTCTCGAAAGCGTTGGAAACGTCGATGGTGAAAAGAATTCGAAAGCTGCCCCATTTCGATTGTGAAGGAGCCAGAATGCTTGCTAGTTTACTAAACAAATCTCTAGATCCAATACCCTTGGAAAAACCATATTGATGGGGAAAATTTGTGCAATTGGGTGTTCTATTAATAATGCAGAGGCAATAGGCATCAAGGAGACGAGAAAATGGGTGCATGATCACAATTGGACGACATCTCTTTCCATCACCTTTTTCGATTAGAACTAAACGGCTAGTAATATATCGGTGACTCAGATAAGATGCTCTGAAGAGTCTTTCAAAGAAGCCTCTTAAGAAAAAATCTTTTTCTATCAGAGTTCCCAATCCTTTGCCTGTCATGAAAGAGTGATAGAAAGCCTCTTTTTTCTTTAATTTTTTCGATATCCATTGCCATTCATCCTGAGATAGTCGAGGGATTGAGCAGTTATTCTTGCTTCCCGAAAATTTTGAAGTGGGATGTACCAAAGGCTCAAAGGTGCTCAAAAATTTTTCTCTATCTTCTTCTAGAGATCTGTGATGGTATAATATAAGATCATCTTTAATTCTGGACCAATCTTTACCCAGAGCTTTCTCAACGATTTTCCAACTTGGAGTTTTCTTGTTATCGATAAATCTTTTGTAACGAGTCCTGGCCTTCGTGTTGCATTTTTTCATTTGGAGAATGCATTCTTCAATATCCCTCGTTAGTTGACAAAGCTTTTGATACTTAAAAATGCTGTTAACTTTCAATCTTTTAATCTTGATCCTTAATTTCTTTCTTCTTTTTGCGAGTTTTTCAAAGAGAGAGGAAGGTCTACCCGATCGATCAATTGTACATTTGCTCATAATGTTGGTAATATGAGCATCCATTTGCAAAATGGCAAAGTCTAAATCTTGTTCCTCGTGATGAAGGAAAGGAGAGAAGATGCATAGTTGAGATAACTTTTTATAATCAATCCTTGCTTTCTTCTTTGGTGAAAGCTCATTAGTTTTGAATCGAACAAATAGGCAACGATGATCAGATGATTGTAGCTCAAGACAGGAAGTTTTGCTAATTATCCTATTCATTGAGCAGAATACTATATCGATCCAATGGTATGATGGTTTATCATTGCCATACTTTTGTTGAAAAGTCCAATTTGAGCTTGAGAGTGAGAAGGAATTTTTCAAGTTGAAGGCTGTAATTATCTCTACTAATTTGATAGAGTTCAGGCGCACTTTATTAGGGCTCCAAAGAGGGTTCTCCGTATTACAGTCTCCCATGATGTAAACATCATGCCCTGAGAAACATTCTTTCATTATTTTCATGATGGTGTCATATATCTGATCATTATCAGATTTCCACGGCTTAGCATAGAATTCAATGACACCAATGCGTCTATTACAATTCACTCCTCTAACTGCGATGATATTAAGGCCTAAAGGTTGAGCAGCAACATTCCAATCTCCTTTTCCAAAAATAAGACAATTCTCGTTTCGAAAAATCTTATAGTTCGAGTCCTGTAGAATGATGTCGACATTGCAGTAATTGTAGAGATCACAAATTCCAGCACAAAAAACACCTTTTGATTGAATTGAAATAAGTCCGAGAAGATCGATAACGGCTTCTTGTGATTTCTTTACATTAGCATGATAGAGGTCAAGATTATTTTTATTCATGTCGAGCAACGTGGAAAACTTTCTCTCTGAACGCTAGGATTTGAGGGTCACTGATTTCTTTCTTTGTATTCTCGTTGTCAAAAATTGAAATCAATAAGCATTCAGCATTCAAAAAATGAAGGGCGAAGTTGGAATTGTAGGCGTATTTGGCTCCGCAAAAAAGGCACTTGAATTTTTTGGGATGATTTGCAAGAGACAAAATTGATTCACTTTTAGCGAAATTAGTAGGGATTAACCAACACCTATGTTCGAAGCAGATGATAATCCAATTGGAGGATTCAATGTGATGAAAATACCTGTTATAGTAGTATTGAATGTCTTCGTCACTAATCCCCCATGAAACACAGGATAAATCCTCTAGAAATTGGAGTAGATTCTTTTTTACCTCACTGTCAATTGATTCACTAATCTTTTGGCAGTATGACGAGAGGATTGAAGATGATAACGGTTGCATGATCAAGGAGGATGGAAAGATATGAAGAATTCGAGGATGATGATGATGTGAAACTTTGATCTTTCGAGAACAATGTCATGATAATATGATGAGGATGAAAATCCATTGAGATATTCAGAAAGAGTTTGTGGTGGACGATAAAACTTTTCAATGAAGAGATTTGGATGAATACAACCGTGACACTTTCAAGCTGACTTTAATTTTGGAGGGAACGAATTTCTTGTATAAATCTTTCAATTTCTTTGATCGCTTGATGATTAATATACACAGAAATGATCACACAGTTATTATTAATGAAGTGTTCTTTAAGATGATGATGATTAGAGAAATCTTGAAAGCATAAAGTGCAAGTCCAGATGGGTGAATTTTGGATGATTCTCCTGACACTAATTAAAGATGGTAAGCAGCACCAAAGTTTTGAATCGTAGAATAATGGGATGTACTCAGAGTCAATTTTTGCCCATAAATTGAGAATAAACTCAAGGTCAGTAAAATAAGGTTCAAGCTTTACACTGACGATAGATGATTCATTTAGAGTTGATGAATAATATGAGAAATGATTGTCTTTTGATCTTTTTTCACGATCAATGTTTCTTAGGACGGTGATGGAGTAAATCTTCATCGATCTCTTTGATAAAAGTGCACAATATTAACGCGTTCAGAAAGGATGTTGGATAAAATTCTACTATTTAAGAATGGCACTAGCAAGATACACCTGAACTCATAAAAATGATTCATAAAGCTCGTATTACTAGTAAAGATACAATCACAAAATTTACACTTATATCCTACTGGAATAGATTCAGAACCGATTGTAGTTGAAAGATTTTCAAATTTGCAATGGAACAAGAAGTCGTCATAGTAAAGAACAATCGAACTAGTATTGAGAGGGGTGAAGAATGAGCGAATATGTGGAAATTTTGAATCAATTTCACAAGGTAATACAACGAGGGATGAACTCCGAATTAAGTTAGTCAAAGTCCTAACACGAAAATTGTTTGTGTATAAATACCGTGTATTTTGGTCGAATAAGCGAAGTGTCTTGAGTGGCAAGATCATCACGCTGAAAAAGGTTCTTTTGATCTTGGATCTAATAGCTCTCTTCTAGTGGATTCTCGATCGTTGATCACTAAGATTTCACATTCGTTGTCAATCAAATGATGTTTAAAGTTAACAAAGTTATTAAATTTAGCACGACAGAATACACACTTGAGACACTTTTTAAAATCGACAGTTGCCTTATAATTTCCGACTCTCACAAATTTTCGTGGATCACAAAAATATACTTTGAAATCCCAGACTAATGGTATTAAACCTCTGGAGCGCAGATATATGATAAGATCGTTCACAACTACACTATCACTGCTTAAACGAAAGTTATGCACGTTAACCGAGTCTAGAATTTCCGTAAAAGCGACATTGATGTCCTCAGGTGTCTGATTATGTTGAAAAGCACAGTAACTCCACAGATGATCAGAGTAGAATTGCATTATGAATAGTTGAGATATATAGGAAAGGGATTTGAAAGTTCATTTTCCGAATTAAATGATTCATTCAAAACTGGGATCAGGCATTCATTATTTTTCAAATGATCATAAAAGTTTTTGGGTTGTTTGAAAATAGCCTTACAAAAATAGCACCAGTGTTTAGCACGTCTAGAATTATTATCAGTATATTCGAGGAAGTAAGAAGCATAGCACCACCAAATGCAGTAATCAAAAATGAATGGAACACAGAATGGTGGTCGAGTGGTTTCTAAAAGTTCTTGGACACTACTCTCAGTATTCGCTACCGAGGGAAGAGCGACTTTTGCCACACATTCAGAACTAAGTTTATCTTTAAAATCACTGTAAATGTTTCGATCACAGTTCAAAAATTTCGCGTGACAGTATTCAATCAAATCTCCAACAATCAGAACCATATTTTATAAGAAAAATTGTATGATCTTCCGAATAAGGCTTCATTAGAACATCAAAAGTTTCAAATAGTTCTAATGATGGAAAAAAACATAGAACGAAAAAAGCGCCGAATGTTTATGATGCGATTGATATTATCATTTCCTTCCGACACTTGATCATCATATCAAATGTGTGTACATCCCTCTCTTTCTCTCTCTCTCTACAGCTGTGTTGTGATGAACGAGAGAGATGTGTGTGTGTGTTTATGAGAGAGAAAAGCGAAATTTATTGGTGATGAAATGTCTCTCCTTGTATTGTTCCATGCCGATTATCGTTCATGCTTTCCTCATATTTTTTTGGTGAATATCAACAACAACAATTTTTTTTCTTCCTTCCTTCCAAAAGTGATTCATTAGCCGGCTTGTTGGTGATGTGCCTTATTTTTAATTGTACATGTGTTTGCTTGTGTGTATGTTATACCGTCAATTTATTTACATACATGTTCATAGGTGATCTTCATAGGAAATTTTTTTTAAAAGATTGTACTGAAACGTAAACAAACAGTATCAGGTGAGAAAGAGAGAGAGAGAGACTTGTTGAAGAATGTGTGCAACATTCCTTTGCCCACATTTTTGTGTATACATCACGCTACTAGTGACATTCCGTTGGTCTTATTAATTTATTTAAATCTTTTCCTAACTTCTTTCCTCTTCCTTCTACTCTATTACACATCTATTTGTATTATATGAAACAACAATTACAAGTGTATACCTTATATTTATAGTCACAAGATCATCTCATTGGACTACTGGATGATATTCGTTGATAATTGCTTCGATTCGACTTGAGAACAAGAAAGAGGGAAGAAAGAGCGAAAATTCTCTCTCGGACAAAACAGAGTATCTCTGGTGGATTTGTATTCCTTTTTCTCAAGATGAAGAGTCTTATGAGAGGATCAAGGAGCAAAATGATGTCAGTCGAAATAACGACAATGGATGCTCAGCTTGATTTTGATATATTTCACAAGGCAACTGGTAGAGACCTATTCGATCTGGTCGCACGGACTCTTGGACTGAGAGAAACGTGCTTTTTTGGCCTCCAATATGTTGATATTAAAGGTAAAAATGAGCTCTATTGGTCACTGGTGGTGATGTTCACTTGTTCATCTTGACTTATCATATGATTTTGGTCTCATGATCACTTGTTTTTTTACTTCTTCTTCTCTTTTGATTAGGGTATATTGCATGGTTAAAATTAGATAAACGAATATGTGATCAAGAAGTCCAGACAACTTACAAAACATGCAATTCAGTGGAATCTTCATCCAGTTTATCATCATCAAAATCAAAGCAAATACCTCACATGTCATTTCTCTTTCTCGCCAAATTTTTTCCTGAAGATGTTTCCGAGGAACTGATACAGGAAATTACTCAACACTTATTTTTTCTACAAGTCAAACAATCAATTCTTAATATGGACATCTACTGTCCACCTGAAGCATCCGTACTGTTAGCCTCATACGCTGTGCAAGCAAAATATGGAGATTATGATGAGGCAACCTATAAACCAGGAATGCTGGCTGATGCAGAAGATTTGCTACCTCAGCGAGTGATTGATCAATATCAGATGACTCCCGAGATGTGGGAAGAGAGGATTCGAGTGTGGTATGCGGATCATCGAGGTATGGCTAGAGATGAAGCTGAAATGGAATATCTCAAGATAGCTCAAGATCTGGATATGTACGGTGTCAATTATTTTCCTATCCATAATAAGAAAGAATCGGAATTATGGCTAGGAGTAACATCCATGGGCCTCAATATTTACGACAAGGGCAACAAATTGAACCCTCAGATCACATTTCCATGGAGTGAGATTCGAAACATATCCTATGATGACAAAAAATTCACAATCAAGCCTGTAGATAAGAATGTTGTGCCTTTTCACTTTTACTCATCCAAAACACGAATGAATAAGTTGATATTGGATCTGTGTATAGGTAATCATGATCTTCATATGAAACGAAGAAGGCCTGACACAATGGAGATGCAACAGATGAAAGCTCAAGCTAGAGAGGAAAAAATTCGACGACAAGTGGAGCGTTCAAAGTTTATCCGGGAAAAGCAACTACGAGAAGAGGTGGAAAGAGAAAAACACGAATTACAGCAACGTTTATTCCAAATTCAGGAAGCCTTGAGACGCTCAGAGGAAACTGTTGAGCTGTTGGCGGAAAAAGCCAGAATAGCTGAGGAAGATTCTCTACTCTTACAACAGAAAGCATCAGAGGCAGAAGCGGAGATGCAGCGAGTCCGGATAAGTACAATTAAATCTGAAGAAGAGAAGATGCTGATGGAAAGAAAAGCGGCTGATGCTGAGCTTCTAGCCACAACAATGGTTGAAGAAAGTGAACAATTGCGAAAAGAGCTTCTTCGAGCTAAACTTTCTGAACGTGATGCGAAAGAGAAGTTATCCGAGTTGCTTCGAGTGCCTTCACAGAGCTCTCAACTAAACGGTACCAATATTTTTATTGGATCGTCGAACGGAAATCTGAATGCACCCAGTCCTACCAACAATGGTGTAAGATCTTCTCAGACATTAACAATTCCCACTAATAGTCAAGAATCTGTTTTTGTGGCCAATAATCTTGATCACACACCGGTTGACCATAGTAATGGTGGATCATCGATGGTGAATAACCATAGCCTTAAATCATTAACGATTAACGAGGCTCCAATCACTGGAGCTCACATCTTTCCTCCCATCATCTTAGCAAATTCTAATTTATCCCCATCATCATCATGTGCATCACCTAAAACATCCTCATCATATCCGACTTACTGTAATATTAGTACCATTAATAATGTTAATCCACCAGCAATTGGGGTTCATCAGAGTGTGGAGAGTGTTAACATTCTTGCGTCTGTTGCAACTCCAGTCCATGGAAATACAACGCCAACTCACTGTGATTTGATAAGTGATACAGATGTGGAAAAATTAGCGCTCGAGATTGAAAAGGAACGAATGGAATACCTCAAGAAGAGTAAATATCTTCAAGAACAATTGCGAGACTTAAAATCTGAAATAGAAGTTCTCAAGGTACAAGATCGTCTCACCTCAATGGATCGTATACACGAGGCCAATGTTAATCGCGGCGAAAACAAATATTCTACTCTAAGAAGAACTAAATCAGGAACTACTCGAGCTCGAGTAGCTTTCTTTGAAGATTTATAGCTGCCTTAATCCAATTTCAGTGCCTTCTTTGCCAAATAATGCTTTGAATTTTCTTTCTCAAAGAATTCATGGATCGAGTTGAGATTCATGGATTCAAAAACGTATCAATTTTTTTAAAGCTCAATAAATTCACGACTGTGCACTCTTGACAAAAATAATGTGGATGAAAAGTTGCGAAAAAGGAAATTCAACACGAATGAGAAGAAAGTTACACTCGAGATTTCGGTCACTCTCTGTAAGCGAGAGTAAGTTTTAGTTTATTTGTAGACAAGAAGAATAGAATAAACTAGTTGGGATAGTTAGGATGCAGACTGTGTTTTCAAATATTCGTTGAGGACATCATGGGCAGGCGTTTCTGTTCCGTAGTCTTTGACTACAACACATTTACATTTGACAACTTTTCTTGCTTTTCCTTCTTTATCAATCTTACACAAACCGGCCCATTCGCCTAATTTTTTACCATCTTCTACTTTAATAAGTGAAATTTCGTGCTGCTTACACAAGGCTTCAACCAACTTTATGTACATTGGCTCGTCACAATCTGTGGCTAGGACACAAAGAAGAGCTTCTCGCCTAAAAGAAAAAAGAAAAACATCATCAATTAGTTGCGACATGAACAACTCCAGAGGGTAGAGGACTGAACTGAGATAGAGGCATTCTTCAGTTAAAAGCAACCATCATGGTGATCAGAAGAGAGAGCCTGAGATGACTATTGCTATTCATCACTGAATGCCCACTTTTCCAGCAAACATGCCGCAAAGTATAGTCAACAAGCGTAACCATCACACCGAAACTTTATCCACCACACCTCAGATAAATTAATGGGAAGACAAAAATCTTACTTGTCCAAAGCTTGTGCAGCTTCATGTAGACCTCTAGCTAGACCATTTCGAATGAGAGATGTCTTGATTACTTGTTGTAAAGCGGAGTGAACATCCATAGTGCCATCAGGTCTGTGTGCGTGTGTGTATGTGTTGTCGTTGTGATGAGAGGGATAAAAAGAGAGACAAAAAATCAGTAACTCACGCCAATCATCAGAGACCACAATCAATCCCATTCAACTTACCCTACTTCCACTGCCATTTTGTTAAATTAATTTGATGATCTGATGTGAAAAAACACACTAATTAACTAGTTAACTCGTCAACATTAACAGCAAGTCGGCTTAAATCAAATGTGTTTCAACTATCTTGCTTCCGTTTCCGGATTTTACATCATCTTCAGTAGTGTCATCCAGTGTACAAAGTGTGTACAATAGTGTAAACCGCCACAAAAATTGTAAATATTTCGATTATTTTGAATGAACTTTTCCAGATTTTTTCATCGAATCGAAAATCTTTCGGATTGATTTTTGTTCGTATTGACAATTAATTTTGGAAGTGTTAATTTTATTGTCATAGGTGTGCGAGTGATTGGCACCCGTGTTTTGATCAATTGTTATCTTGTTTTGTGGGTAAAAAACTTGTGCGAAGAATATTGATGATTGGAGAGTTGTCTTTATGAAAAGTGATTGTTTATTTATGTTTTAGAACATTTTTTTTCCATCCGATAAAATGGTATCAAATCAATTTAGTCTTGTTCACAAAGAGGAACAGGCTCATGATAATTCGGTGTGGAGCTTAGCTGTTGGTAAGGGTGAAAAAGATACCGATTGTATAATAACCGGTAGTCTCGATGATACTGTCAAAGCTTGGCAATGGTATGTTGATTCGCTCTTTCAATGCTTTTAATTTAGAAATATTATTAATGTTCTTCATTCCATTTGTTTACAGGTCTGATGATGGTTTAAGTTTGAGATATATTTTCGAAGGGCATGCTTTAGGAGTTGTGTCGGTTGACATTAACAAAGAAGGAAACTTGACTGCATCAAGCTCTCTCGACAGTCATATAAGATTATGGGATCTTGGTTCAGGTGAACAAGCTCAAAACATTGACGCTGGACCTGTCGATGCATGGCAAATTTGCTTTTCACCTGATGCCAAATTAATTGCCACTGCTAGTAACCGGATGAACAATAGCAAAATAAATCTCTACTCTAGTGAAACTGGTAAACTCGATCACCATATTGACACTGGGGGTAAATTTACTCTCGCTTTGGATTGGAGTCCAGACGGTCAGCACATAGTCACTGGTGCTATCGATGGTATTATCAGAGTTTTCGATGTGACAACTGGTTCTTGTAAAATAACTTATGAAGGTCACGCTATGCCAGTTAGATCCGTCGCTTTTTCACACAATAGCAGGTACATAGCCACTGCCTCTGATGATTGCTACATCAGAATTTTCGATATGGATCGCGATAAATGTACTGATCCAATATATACCTTGGGTGGACATGGTTCTTGGGTTCTTGGCGTAACTTTCGCTCCTGATGACAAGAGTTTTGCCTCTTGGTAAGTTGATCCTTTCTCAAATACTCCAATTTCTGACGAACGCTTTTTCCACTCTAGCTCCGCAGACAAGACTGTTAAATTATGGGAATTTGGTGTGAAAGACACCTTTCATACTTTTAAAGAACATAGAGATCAAGTTTGTAGTTGTAAATTCAATCCGGAAGGTAATAGATTGATATCTGTTGGTGATGATCACATGATTTGTATCTATTCCGTTTAAAGACTAATTTTTTCACTTCTGTGACCATACGTGGAAATTTCTCATCGAAATCATCTCTTAACTATTTTTATCTCGGTTAAATGTATATGTTCCCACCATCCTCATTAGTAAAAAGAATTATCAATGAATCGCTTAAACACTCACATCTAAAGAAGAATCATTGCCTTGACTATGAGTAATTCGATCTTTCAAATATGGTGTGAACTTGATCATCAATTCTTCAGCAAGGCTTCTCAGATATTGCTAATTTTCCAAGTTTTGATCAACCTTAGTGCCATTTTACATGAATCAGATCAGTATCAGTCGGCATGATAGTGGTGAACAGACGGTTTGCCATCACTTCATTGCTAATCATCATTATGGTCTTTGTCGTTTCATTTTTCTCCATCTTCAAAGATTCCATCGATAAACATAGTGAGCTAAACACAAGTGAGTTTGTTCATTCTTCCATCAACTAAACTGGGTACTGATCTAGAGGGACCCCGAAAATTTTAAATATATTCCACTCATTAATTTCGCTTGTCTCTAAAACGTTAGTTTGATTGTTGAAGAAAATTTGAGAACACATTTCTCTGACAAGTCTGCAGAAAAATATTTTCTCTCTATAAATGAAAATCCATTATTTTTCACCTTAGTTCCCAGACCAAAAAATGAAAGGAGAAAAGAACAAAACGAGACTTTGAGAGGAGAACACATAGGGATAGAGATTCATCAGAATTTCACGACCAAAATCATTCACTTCTTACGGGAATCATCTGAAAAATCATCGATCAAGAATATCTTCTATTCAAGTTCTAGGAATATTGCAAAGTTTTGTAGTTCGACTGGGAATATTTTCTGGAGAACTATCAAGTTCATCGGGTATGATGAGGAAAATAGAGTGAATCTATCCATTCTTCGATTTCGAGATGCTAAAAGAGTGATTAGATTTCTGAATTCTCTCATACTGTGCTCAATATCTCTCGCGAATGGTCGAGATCTTCATCAAACTTCGAACTTCAGGTTGCTCAACATTCTTGATCATATCTTCGTCCATGGAGGCCTTGGAATAAAACAAACAAAAGGAAAGAAGAAAGCTATCATTCAATTCATGCAAAGAAGCTATTTCAACTATATCCAAGGCTCAAGAAACAAATGTTTAAAGCTAGGAATTCGAAAAGGATTTCTCAAAATTCTGCACAAATCTTACAAGGAGAACAATATAAAAAGCTTCAGAAAAATATTTGATACTATTAGAAGAATGGAGAACGAGATCATTTGCAGTGATTTTCAGACTTTAGATAAGGTTTTTCATCTAATCGTCTCAATGCAGTTTTTGTTTGACTCATATTCCAGTAAGACTGAAGACTTTCTCCACAAATTTGAACCTACTCCAAGTCCTCCAAAGATTGACATTCAGATTTTTACCATCTCTGTTGACCCAAAGCTCTCGCCTGACAGCACTCAGATTTTTCTCTATCTAGGGACCAATGACACTCTTTCCCATTGGTATGCTGAGCCTGAAGCAACTCATTTGCATCAAAAAACTGCATTCTTGCAATTTGCTCCGCCAAAATTTTTATCCGTGATGCTTCGTCAGTTGAGAAGTCCTAAAAGCAGCAAGAGAACTTCTCCGAAATTGAGTTTTACCACTGAATCTCACCCAAACCCTTACAAACGATCTGCTTCTCTATCATCTTCGAAGTACCTTCGACAGAAAAAGAACGATACTACAGTATCACAAGATTTCATCACAAAGACTTCTCCACTAAAGGTAGATGTGACTGAGGTATTTTGTGAGAATTTCATACAACTGATTCAATAACTGTTTTTTGAATGTAACTCTCTAGCCAGTTGACAATCAATCGACAAGCACGAAGAGTTCTTCAGAGATCAACTACTCACCAACGGAGAACATGACTCCATCACCCAAACCGAGACATGGTACAACAAAAAAAGTGAAACAAACTCGTCGAACTAGTAAGACATATGCTCAGAGAGATAATCAAACTGAAAATTCGATTCAAGACCATGTACTCTCCACCAGAGCATATTCACATCGTGAGAATTCATGATCTAATTCAAATATAAATAGACGAATTTTTTGAAGAACTCCAATTTTTTCTACTTTTTAGCGAAGAATTTGACATCCAAACTTACTAGTGAAGGACCTGGTACTCTCGATTCATCGCCAACTGGAAAGCATCCTTCCAGCAGTACCAGCATGGAAAGTAATCCCATAAGTTCGACTCATAAAGCTACAACAACTGAAGTCACTGACTTGACTACAAGAGCTACTAGTATAGAAAATAATTTTATGAGTCAAAACCATAAGAATACTCCTAGTACCTTTGAAAATGTTGACTTTACGACAAAAATTATGAATTCAGATATTATTTCAACGATATCAGTTCACAGAGGTTTTCAAAATAGCAATGATATAGTTGAATCGACTATGAGAACCATCAGCACTGAAAATATTCTTGTGAGTACTAATCATAGAAGCATTTTGAATACTTCCGAGGTTGTTGACTCGAATATGAAAACAGTCAGTACGGAAAATGTTCCTACGAACTCGAATCATTCAGGTACCACAAATATTCCTGAGACTGAATCAACAATGAAAGCTTTTGACTCAAGCCATAAGATGAGAGAACATCTCAGTAAAACGGAAACCAGCACTGATAGCTCTCATAGGAGCTCAGAAAAGACCAAATCTCTAAGGAATAGCCAACAAATTTCACCATCAACTGATCAATCTCAAAATCCCAGTAGAACGACAGATATTCCCATCAAGACTTCTATCGATAGTGAATCGACTGAAAATGATCACGATGCTTCGGAGCATGAGAAGACTACGAAGGCGATCAAACCATTCAATCTTGAAACAGAAGAAAAAACTAGCACTAGAATTACAACTGAAGAATCTGAACCTCCTCATGTCTTGGAGACCACACCACAACAAGAGACAAGCTCAACAAGCTCGACCGATGATCATTTGAACGAAAAGCAAGACGACAGTTCAGGGGCTCATAAAATGGTATCAGTGACTTCACATTCAGATATACGTTCAGATTCACACTCCGATTCTCATCAAGATTCTCATCATGAACCAACTCAAATGCCAGTGAGTTCTTATCATCATTCCTATAGTTTGCCAGAAAAATTTTCACTTCTATCATCACCTCGATCTTTGCTAATTTCTGTATCTCAGTTTCCATCTCATTTTCCATCGCCCTCATCATCACCTCTGTTTGAAACACCATTGCATTTCTCGTCACCATCATCGCTTCACTTTTCGTTGCAATCTTCTTCCTATCCAACGATTTCGTACGTATACTCATTATATTGCAATAATTCCTCTTTCGAGTTGTTTTTTCGATTGATCATAAGCTGATTTTCCTTTTTCAGGAGGACCACTATCCCACAATTTTCACAGCCTCTATCCGCTCTTACTCCTTTGCCTCCCACCTCCCCTATACTTGCTCCTGCAATTTTTACTGTATCATATTCATCTTCTCCTCCTCATTCACTATCACCTCCATCAACATCCCCGTCTTCACTCTTTTATCCACCCTCGCCTCAATCCCATTTTCTATCCTCATCTATTACTCCCATCTCATCGCTCTCTTCGACTCAATCATCATCTTCACTTCCTTCAATTTTATTTCATCATCCTCCTGAACAGCCGTCGTTTAACACATCTATCGAAGAGAATCCATGGTTGGTAGCAATTCGAGGGGTTGTTTTTATGGGAGATATCCCTCTGAGCCAAAACGTTGTATTTTTGTGTGAAGGAAGCATTATAGATCCTCACTGGGTTTTAACGGCAGCCTCTTGTTTCAAATCTCCGTAAGAAAAAAGCTCATGAAAAGTTGATTCATCAGATTGATCAATTCTTAAACTCTGTTCACATCGGAATTGTAGGATAAAAGATACATCGTATAGAAACATTACCATTTCTGTTGGATCATCGGATTGGAAAGGTCCGCATGTCTTGAGCGTCTCCAAAACTATCCACCACGATGACTATTATCATAAATCTGATTCTGATACTGATCAATTCCAAGTTTTCGGTGAGCATAACATCGGATTACTTTACACCGAAGGCTCCTTGGTGGCTGAAAACGAGAACGTTCGTGAAATTGAATGGGTGATGGATTCAAGCCATGAACTTCCGAATTATCTGTTCCTGGCTGGCTGGGCAGATACATCGAACGTTAGTCTTGACGAGGGTATCGTTCCTGTTTCAAGAACTCTGAGAGAAATTCGTATTCATCCCATCTCAGCTGATAAATGTACAGAAACTGTCATGAAGATGAACGAGATGTCGAAAGATAAATATATTCCAGTGAATGATAAGTCAAGTATACATGAAATCTGTTCTTTAGACGAACTTGACAATGGATTGTTCACGGCTTTCGCTGGAGCTCCTTTAGTGGACAAAACTGATCTGAAACATCCGAAACAAGTTGGAATCGCCTCATATAAGTTAGTTTTTGCCAACAATCATCCTGAAGGTCCGAAGATTTACACTCAAGTATCTCATTTTGGTGATTGGATAAAACGCACAATTGCAGCAAATTCATAGACTTCTCACAAATGCTCATGATCAATAACTGATTTTGTGTCCTCTGTTGCGAAAGCATATAAAAAGATTCTTCGAAATCAATGATTTCCAGCACCTATCTTATCGTGAATTTTTATCGAAAGTATAAAAATAAAAATGAATTTACCAAGATTTTCAAATATTTTCTCATTTTCTAACATTGAGTGACAAAAAACTGGCCAAAATACAATTATTCATTGATCTCTTGAGGGACTTTCTTTCCATAAAAGCTAGACCAAGAGACTGGCGGCTTCCATTCAATCCGTTTTTCTGGACTTGATGAACCCTGTTCAACGAAACCAATGTATGAATTTTATCTATGAATAAGTTAATCAAAAAAGAAGAAATATGACCTACCTCTGAAAGATTTAAGTAGGCATCAAGTTTGTTAACCATGGCGTAAGCTTCAGGTAAATTATCACCCTCCGAGCAGAAGAGAATGATAAAAAGGGCATTCATTCCTCTAGATTCCCTATAATAAAAATAGAAAGTTCATAGAAAATAGCCATTTGACTTAATCGAGACTTACCATTCTTTGTAGAATAATCGTGCATAACCAGCTCCAGCAAAATCTAATCCATTGATACCTCTCGAAGTGACAAAAATATCAGACGAAAGCTTTGTTATCCCAGTTTTGGCGATAAAGTTTTCCACCAATTCTTCTTGACACAACGAAGTAGTCAAGAATCTGAAGAGTGTACGATCACGAATCGCTGGATTGAGAAATGGTCTCAATCCTGAGGTGAGTGTTAGAATAGTCTTGAATTGGCAAGCTTGAATCCAATCAGTGAACTCTTTGATGAATAATTTACGTCGTTCCTAGGCGATCAAATAAAATGTCAAATTAAAATGATCATTCTCAAATTAGCCTCGTCATACCTTGTAAGGAGGAGCTCTTATTTGAATGACAACCAAATTTTTCTCGAGAATCTCATAAACTAGAAAATTGCAATGTAATAAGAAAAAAGCATTAAACTCGATCATAATTTTTGCGCGGTTAACATACCTTCACAAGTTGTCGTTAGATTAGGATCATCATGATTAAATGCATTTGGACCGGCAACACTTTGCAAAGATCTGGAATGAATTCTGCCAACCAATTGACACTTTTTCTGGTGTAACATGGTCGATATGAGTAGATCCACACCAAGTTGTCCAACATTTCCGATGGCAATGCATGGCTGAGAGGAGATAAAAATTAGCGAAATTATATACTTCAGTTTGAAAGTGATTTTATCAATAAGAACGAAATTTCACTTACCATCACCAAAGTGTAATCTTTCCAAACCTTACGCTTCGAATCAATTGGATTGTAGAAATTGACACTCTTCATTTTGCCTGAATACAATAAATCACAAGTTTTAGTTAAGAAAAATCAGTTACAATCAGTCATCTAATCAACTTGTGTGCCTAAAGAAAAGCTGATTCATTGGACATTGTTTACATCTCAGCTCATGCTCGAGATGCTCATCATCAAGCGGGCAAGTTTCGATGTTTTGGATTGTTTATGTTTTGATTTTTTGTGTGTCTCTTTAATTGTTTGCCCGATTGATTGATGGATCGTGGATCAAATTGTAAAGTTAATGGTAAATCAAATGAAAACACCAGTACCAGTGGTAAGAGTAGCGAGAAAGAATCATTACCAGAGACATTCTCACCGGGATTACTTTTGGAAGAGATTTTGAATGAGAAAAAATTGGTAAGTAAAATGTTTTGATTTTTTTCCCCTCATTTTATGGAATGATCAATTTAATTGATGGATTGTTTGGTTTTATTTTCTCTTTGGATAGTCATTATTTCGTTCACCTGAGGTCATCAATAAGCTAAAATCTTTGAAAAAGTAGTCCAATTGGGTTGTTTTGCAAGTGTTTGGGTGAAGCGGTTGCTTCACAAAAATCTATCCAATTACAATGTCTCTAGTTGAAGAATTGCTCAATGAGCTCGACGATGTTATGGATGATGAAACCTCCTCACATACCATGGAATATGGTGGCATCAATGGATCCATTGGAAGCTGTGAAAACAGTATGGATGTGCCGGTTTCCGTTCATCAGCTCACCAAAGTCAGTGGTTCAGAGTATTTCAAAAGAATCATGTCAGAAATCGAAGAACGTGCTAAACAGGGCAATCTAACACTCACAAAGAGTGCAACAGATGGACCACTTGAATCACATCCTGAATATCAATTAATTGTCGAAGCAACTAATTTGATCGTTGGAATCGAAGATGATACCAATATTATCTACAAGTTTGTTAAGGACAAGTATTCGAAAAGGTTTCCTCAATTAGACTCATTGGTTCCAGCTCCTTTAGAATATATGATTGTGGTTCGAGAGCTTGGCAATGATTTAGGTGAGTGTTGATTAAAGCTCAATCACATTCAATCCCATTGATTGATATATTATCTCTTCCTTTCCCACAGATAGAGCCAAAAGTAGTGAGGCACTCTCAAATATCCTGACTCAAGCCACAGTGATGGTAATCAATGTTATTGCATCGACAACTAAAGGAATCGAGTTGACACAAGATGAGCTTGACTCAATATTTCAAGCATGTGATTTAGCAGCTCAAATGAATGAGCAGAAACAAAAAATCACTGAATTCATCGAATCTCGTATGTCATTCATTGCACCAAATCTGTCTGCCATTGTAGGAGCTAAAATTGCTGCAAAAATTATGGGCTTAGCTGGTGGACTCACAAATTTGTCGAGAATGCCATCATGTATCTTGGAAGTTTTGGGCTCCAAGAAACGAACTTCAATCGGTCTATCTAGCACACTTCCAACTGGTTTTATTCATGATTGTGAAATAGTTCAAAAAGTACCTCCCGATTTTCGAAGAAAAGCTGTACGTCTTGTTGCCAACAAATGTTCTCTAGCCGCTCGAATTGATGCGTCTCATTCATCTCCTGATGGGGAAGAAGGTGGACGATTGAGGGAAACTATTGACAAAGCTTTGGAAAAACTTCAAGAACCTCCACCCACGAAAGCTGTTAAGCCCCTTCCACCGCCAATTGATCAACCCAAAAAACAGCGAGGAGGCAAAAGAGTACGAAAAATGAAAGATCGTCTAGCCGCAACTGAGCTTCGTAAACAACATAATCGTATGAATTTCGGAGAAATAGAAGATGATGCATATCAAGATGATCTTGGATTCACAACCGGGCAGATGGGAAAATCAAGTATGGGTAGAATTCGTAAACCTCAAATAGATGAGAAAACAAAAGCTAGAATATCCAAAACTCTTCAAAGAAATCTTCAACGACAAGTTCACGGAGGAACTACAACTCTTCATAAACAAGTGGCTGGCACAGCGTCTAGTGTTGCTTTTACACCTCTACAAGGACTGGAAATTGTCAATCCCCAAGCTGCTGAAAGTCAAAAAGAAGGTGATTCAAAGTATTTCAGCAGCAGCACAGGATTTGCTACTGTTTTAAAGAGAGCATTCTAAAACCGCTTAACAATATTGACATTCATGCCTCATCAAAATTCATTGAATAAATATTTTTTTGCACAAGTTTCTCGCACGATATTTAAAGGTAGTGAGTAGTGATGTAGTCGTGAAAGTAGTGATGAAAACAACACAGTAATCAGTGAAAAGGGCCAATCTTTATTTTAGAGTACTTTATGGAGGAAAATCAGAAATTTTTCGGAATTATACCATCTTTTTTAGCTAATCTGAGAAGGCAATCATCTGATTCACCCATCATTCTGATTGGACCACAAATTGCGTACGATTTAACGGATCCAGTCATGGTCCCGGTGGTAGGATCAATGTCAGCCACATTTAATTGAATCGAAGAGTGATCTTTGGCGTGAATGATACGATTTGATGCAGAGCTAGAAATAGTGAGGAAAAAAGTACACACAAATCAAAACAAATCAAAAAAGCATGTCAACAACCGAGACACTCTTTCCCACCACTCATCAGACACAACTTACCATTTTCGTGGAATATACATATCCACACATTCTCCAGCGTCGTTCTGCATATTGATTCGTTATAACCCCAAGTTGATACTTGATAAATTAAATCAAAAAAGGGACCAAAAGATCGAGAAAAGTGTCAGAATTTAAATCAAATTGAACGATTGTACGAGATTCACATTGACAAAGCGGAAGTGAGAGTCTCGTATTGAGGGATCATTTCCTCATCAAAAGCCGGTTCAAATGAATGTTGAAGATGGCAGCAGTGAGATCAGTTCGAAAGACGTTTCGTTTATCGAATTCGTTGTTCAAGTAGATAGAACTTTTGGTGTTGATTAGAACTCGAATGCTCTCGAAAATTTTTCTTGTAGTAATGATAAAAATTAGGTGCTTGATAATTGATGTGAATGGGTCACAAGCAGTTAGTGTGAATAAAAAACGAATCGAGAAATTTTGCTGGTTTGTAGAGGAAAAAATCTTTCAGATCAACCAGATGAATAAGGAAATATTCGAATAGTTTCCATGGATGACAGAATATGATTATGTGAGAGGTTTGATGATTCTGAAAAGACGATAAGTTGTGGAAGAATTGATAAATTTTCGTTCACTCGGAGATCCAATCTTAATATAACGTATGAGTGTGAGTATTTAGTGTCGTATTTTACAAGAAATAAGCTCAAATGAACAGAGTAAATATAAATCTTCTTAGAGCTGAGTAAGCCAAAGAGGCCTCCTCTAGATAATTGAAATAAAGGACAAGGTTTCCAATTAAAAGGCAGATGAAGAAAGATTTTCGAGGATTCATCTCTTGCTTTCGGTACTTATTCAATATATCATGTCTCCCGTTTTGATGCACCTGACTGACATCACGAGCTTGTTCTTGAGGCAGAGAATTTTTCGAACCTCTTATGAAAAATGTATTCAACAACAAATAAATGAGTTAAAGTTGATTCAACAATTATCATGAATAATTGGTGGAAAATTTCATCTTGTACACATCACTCGAAACATGTGTCTTAAGAGGAGAGATAAAAAGATGAGTTTATTACCCTCGAATTTCACCTCCATGTATTGGCATATTTTCAGGCTCAAAAGTTTGCTCATTCCATTGATTCCTTACTCAATGGATGGCCAAAAGTATTGATAAAGAGAAAGAAAGAATTCGGCGATTAGAAATGCCCGTATCTTATCTACTATACCTAATATTGTATTCTTCAAACATTCTACCACCCATAATCCCAGGGCCAAGGATCAAGAGTCACTCTCTCTCTCTCTCTCTTTCTCTTTCTCTCTCTCAAGTCCACTTCTTTGCATTCCGCTTGACCAGCCCATAATAATGTTGTGTGCATATTTTTTTCATCTGACCATTATTTGTTCGGTCTTTGATCTCTCTTGACTTTACATTCTGATCCTCTGTTCAGATTGGCCAGTAAATGCATTCCCATTATTGGCGTGCCATCCGTATTAACTGTGCTTTATTATCAAAATTTTTTTCCACCAATCTTTGATTGAAAGTGGAAAAACGGTGAGAGATGAACAAAGCATTAGAAGATGGAGGATCGCTTCCTGATGATGATCATAAGGATGTTGAGTGGAAGAAAATGAATTCAGATTGATTTTAAATACCGTAAGAATGGGAGGAAAATAGATGTGAAAAGCTGCCAGATTATGTCATGTCCACATTTTCTTTCAATTCTCTCTCTCTCAATCCTGACCAGCATTTTGTTGCTGTAGCTAATCATCTTATAAGATTCATCTTTTCCGAATGAAGTGAGCATTTGCTCAAAGTGACAAAATCTATGCAATATATCTGTATCCGGTGTAGTGTGAGGAAGAAGGATGAGTTCTTTAACAGTTCCCATTTTTTCTCGGTAACAAATATTCGAGCCAACTCAAGATATCAGATCTCATCTTTCATATAGCTCTTTGGTACCCAAAAATGTTGACAGTTCATCGAACTTCGGTCCTCATCTCATACAGAGAACATTCATCTCTTTTCTCTCTCTCTCTTCCATCCCATTGCTTCCTCATTTTGTCTCATTTTCTCTCTCTCTCTCTCTCTCTCTCTCTCCTCATCTATTGTGGACTATAAACATTCACAAATTTTTCCACTAAACGACAGCAAAAATGGGTATAGCAAATGAGAGAAAGAATGAGAAAAATATCTGGCTTGTTACACTTTAACTCCTTCACCACTTTCTTCCTCTTCCTATCTTCATCAATCTTTTCACCCAAGTCATCGCCTTTTTCTCTCTCTTTTTCGCTGCCTTTTATTTTCTTTTCTCTCTCTCACGAGCGCGCGAACATTCACTCTCGAACTTTTTCACTATCTATCTCACTTCATGATGAAATTTTTCTCATCTCATCATAGCCGGATCTAATGAGCTCACCTATCAAACGCATGGACTAATTACACTCTTTTTCTGTTGGATGCTAGCGATAGTTTTGGTCAGAACGATCTGGGATCTGAGAATGTTCTTTTCTCTCTCGCTCCTTTTTTCGAGCCATTTTTACTTTACTTTAAGCAATCCATTCGAGTGGCCAAGAATGGGAGAATGAATACGAAAAGATAATAGACAAAACAGATCAACAGACCAGATGGACAGTACATATATATGTTTCGAGAGAAAATGCAAGCCATCATGAGAATTGATCTAACAATTCTTCACTGATGGTAGAAAACAGCAATTAAATTGGTCAATACAAAATTTCTACAGAACGGGTTCACATAAATTTAAGAAGTAAAAAACAGTGTATCATATGGTGATATTCTGGATTCATCATGTTTGTGAGTATTTATATATGCATACAAATAGAGAAAGTGATTATCTGGGCCTATCAAAAGCATTTAGAGAAGAGAGAAGAGAGACTGTATTTACTGGTCATTCTTAAACTCATCTATTGCCTGTTCAACAAAAAGGATAAAGTCGATTGTGAACGTGATTTGCATTACGAACGACCATTTAGACTTCTCTCTCTTATGGAAGGAGGAGAAGATGGGAGCATAAAAAATACTTAGAAGAAGAGGAAAGAAGAGGTCTGAATGATTTAAGATTAGATGAATTGCTTTGTTCTTTTCAAAAAAATTTTCTACTACCTTTTCATCTTCATTTGGTCAACAATATCCGTTAAAAATCAATACATGAAGCGATTCCAATTTGAGAGATGAGGAAAGTAGAAAACTTTCCCTTTCCAATAGTATTATCAAGCTCGGCTACTGTCTGCCCACATAAGTTCCGATTTTGGATCAAGCTCACATCTCGAAATCATCGAAATCATTGGACGAAACAATAAGACACATAAATCCAGCTTCATGATGATGATGGTCTGCTTACTTACTTGCTTACTTGTGATCGGTGAAAGCAATCCATGTTGATCACTCTTTTTTTCCAGCTCGATTATCATCACCATTACTACTATCACACACACACATACAATCATCACAAACAAGCCAGTAGATCATTTTATATATAACGTCTATATTGGTTGCAACGTTGTCCACCCAAACGTTATCTATCTCTTTTCTTTCTTCCTCTCTACTGTAGCACAACGCTGATTCTTCCTCTCATGGCGGGAAAGTCCATACTGACCACTCGAATGAGCCAGTGAACGGTCAATGATCGGTCAGTAACAGTTGTGAATAAAAGTGTATGTGTCTATGATTGACTAAAATCTTCTTTAGATAGATTACAACATGTCCGTTGGTCATTTTTTTCCCGACCAATTTTGTTCATATTATTAAGTGGGCAAGATTATCTTTCTCTCTTTCCCAACAGTGAATCTTATGGGATGTAATTGAGAAACTGAAAATACCATCGGATTATCTACATCTTTTCTGATAGGCCATCTCTCTAGGGTCTCTTTCAAATTCTACACATCTTCCTTCAGGCCGAGATTTTTCTTTCCTTGATCGGAGAGAAAAAAAAGAGAGAGAGAGAAATGCCTCAAAGTCGATGGTCACTCTGGTCAAAAGACTGAAAATGGACACACAAACATATACGAGTATGCATGAATGCGAAGTGCAAAATGTTTCTTTTTGCTCGTGTTTACGGGGACAAGATTGATCGGCCATTGATCCATTGAATTTAACTCATGTATGCATGGCATCGAGAGACGGGTACAGTGTAGAGATAAATTTTTCTTTTCCTCTCTCTTTCTCTCTCTCTTCTCCACATATTCAAACGGCAAAGTAGATACACCAATTGAAAAAGCAACATTCAAGACATTGATCATCATGAGCATGGAGCCTGGAAAAGAAAATTCATTGGCGTACATACATACACACACAGACACTTATACTTACCTGGAAGAATACATACTCAGTTCAAGTGTTCATGAGGCCAGTTTCTGAGGATGATGAAAGCTAGAAACTCGGATGAGAAATGTCTGTTTGTTTCGCATGCTTACCCTCTGAGCAACGCTCTGATCCATGTTCCGAAAAAGTGCTTCAGCCGGTGGAGAGAAAGAATATGTAAGGGCCAAGATTACAAGAGAGAGAGAGAGAGAGAGAGAGAGAGAGAGAGAGAGAGAGAGAGAGAGAGAGAGAGAGAGAGAGAGAG
>QZCP01000069.1:0-47532 GCA_003956705.1 Brevipalpus yothersi
CTCTCTCTCTCTCTCTCTCTCTCTCTCTCTCTCTCTCTCTCTCTCTCTCTCTCTCTCTCTTGCTCGCTCTATACTAATCATGATCAGAAAAATAATTTCTTAATTCAATTCTTCATACTTTTCACCATTAGCCCTAAGGACTAACGAAAACTGTTTACCTGCTATACACATACCCTGTGTAAGGAGGAAGTGAATTTGTATATTCTAGAAAGATTATCTATCAATACAAGGAATTGAATCATTTGATTAATAAACAAACAAGTAGAAGAAAAATCGTTCTCCAATCCCATAAACCAATAAATTTCGATTATAATAGTCAAAATAAGATCATCTTCGTGTGTTATCCAATTTGACTTTCAGAATCCACTCTATTTCATACTGTG
This sequence comes from Brevipalpus yothersi, assembly GCA_003956705.1. Taxonomy (NCBI): domain Eukaryota; kingdom Metazoa; phylum Arthropoda; class Arachnida; order Trombidiformes; family Tenuipalpidae; genus Brevipalpus; species Brevipalpus yothersi. Next base: position 384 of record QZCP01000069.1, read on the forward strand.
ACCACACTTACCATTTGACCATTTGACCACCCGCTCTCTCTCTCTTTCTCTTCCAAGTATTCCCTGTATATTCATATTCCTTAGGTCATGGTTAATAATGTTAACTTCTTTCTACTCAATAAGAGATTGCTTTCCAAACTGAACTTGACATCTATCAGGCTACGCAAAGTTCATTTGTCAAGCATCGTAATTGGTGGACCTTACAAACATCTTCCATTCTAATCATCATCTCTCTCTCTCTCTCGTCCTTTTTTCCATCATCACTTGCACCATCATCTCTCATCTTCTCAGCATCATGTAGCCTCCATAATCATCATCAGTCTTAACATGTTTACATTTTTTACCAGTTTTTTTCCACTTTTTCTTTTTTGCCTATCCGTTTAAAAAGTCTTCGCTCTCTCTCTCTCTCTCTCTCTCGATAATATTGTGGTCTCAGGCCAGGTCATTGAGAAAAATATGAGAATCCAAGCAGCACGATATATGAAGAAAGAGGAGAGAGGCCATCATCTTTACCTGCCGAATTGCATGTTAATAACGAATCATCTCGAGTTGATCACACACACACACACAAACAAACTTTCTTGTGTTCCCCTTGCCTTTGGCCAAATTCAATTCATTTGGGTGGTCTCACCTCTCCCCTCCCAATGTTCGTTTATACTTACTGTACTTGAGGCCAAAGTTAACAGGTCACTATTCGCGAAGAATGGTCTCATAGCAATTGTCGACCTTACACTCTTCTGAACGTTCGCTCTCTCTCTCTCCTCTCAAGATCAGCTTCTTACTGAACCTTAAAATACTTATGTAAATATCTGATAAGTGAACTGTTGTGTTGACCATAGTTTTGAATTTAAAATCAATTTCAACCTCCACCAATGGACCATGAGGGTAAGCAAGTGTCCGGGACGCTTGCAATAGAGTGGAATAGAGAAGATTATGGTAAGCGTAACTAAAAAACCAATGGGCGTATCGGTGCCGGAAACAAGATAGTTTTTTTTCGGGACTGCCGAAGTGGCCTCCACTCAGGTATGTGTAGGTATGTTTACCTTTTCCCCTCTCTCCTCTGACCGGACTCCGAGGTCAGAGTATTTTTTTTGGCCCATGAAATTGGAAACCTCATCGGCTGCAGGTTGCTCGACCTCTCTCTCTCTCTCTCTCTCTCTCTCTCTCTCTTGGAAAACTGACCTCAACTCGTGTATACCTTGGCTTCTCTTCTCTTCACTTGTTATCCGAATTTACACTGGCCATGTTGTTGAAAATCTGGCAACGAAGATCAATCGAATCGCTGTCAATCTATTCTGCTCGTTTGGATGCACTTTTTTCTGTCCATAGCAAATTTTTCTCCCCAACTACAGTGTGCATACTTTTGGTCGGAATGTTCCTCCTTCTTTTTTTCTCTCTTTTTCCATCATATTTACTGTCAAATTATACGGTACAATTTCTTGAGGGCTGATTTGGCTTGTCATCTTTCTATTCGCACCCTGTTCATACACCTCAATGCTGATGGCATCGCTTGATGATCTCTCTCCAGTGTATTTACAGCGTATACGCTCAGGTATATTTCAAGCAAAACATCATGATGTGCCTGAATTTTGGAACTTTCTCGCTAATACATGTTCACGAAGGTATGAAAAGGGAAAGAGAAGAGAGAGAGAGAATGTATATATATAAAAATCATGATCAAGAGGACCCTTCAAAATACCGTATCTCTCTCTCTCTCTCTCTCTCTCTCTCTCTCTCTCTCTCTCTCTCATATTTGATTCCATGGCCTCTCACTCTCACGAGAAATCGGCTTTTTCAAGTTTTGTGCTCATCTTTGGGGTGTTGACACTTGCTTCAAGCCTCGTATTGTATGATTAACTTTCAAATTATGGGGATTAATTAGTGAACAGAACGAAGCCAATGAAATGCTGAACATGAGCACAAAACTAAAATGATTGATGCTACCTGTTTGTGAAACTTTTTTACACGAGCTAGCTAAAAGGAATAATGAGAGAAAGAGAGAGAGAGAGAAAAGATAGGCTTGGAATGTTGTTGTATAGTTTTCAGAAGAACCTGAGAAAATGTGAAGGTTAAGATGGAGAGAGAAAAGAAGAAACTATTCTCAACATTATCTCAATTGGATGTATAAATGAGTGGAATTTTTTTCCAATCCACTTTCGCATACGTTTAAACATTATTCTGTTATTTTCGTTCGTTTCATCATTCATGAGATGGAAAGCGTATTCTGTTCGATTTCAATTCAATTTGACTGTATTCTCTCTCCTTTTCTCAAAATTTTTATACATAAAATTGATTTTATAATCTTTACAGTGCACAGTCAAAAAAACGCTACTAATGAGTATACCTTTTGGACCTCTTTTATCCATTCTGATAGGGTGAAAAAATTCTCTCTACTCCTCAGAATTTTCCATGAACACCTCAAAATTGCAATATGCTTACATTACATTGCAGGATTCAGCACGTTTAGACACTTTCATGCCAACATTATCACATATTCATATTGTTATTGTGTTTATGGTTATCTTTGGAATGTCTCTATAATAATATGAATATTCTGAATAAATCTGATACTTTTTTTCCTCTCTCTTTCTCTCTTTTCTCAACCTAAAAAACGATTCAACATCAATTGGTGATGAAGCTCTGTTACGTTGTTGATACGTCTCTCTCCTCTCTTCTGTCCACCCATTTCAAGATGGATGAGTAATACCACAAAAAAAGAATGGTACATGATGATGAATACTTTAAAACAACCAATTTCTGTTCGAATGAATGGATCATCATCAGAATGGAAAATGTTTAACTTCAAATATCAAGATGAATGATGATGTCATTCGTTGAAATTATGATGAAAAGTTTGGAAGAATAAAAAGAAAGCCAGTTGTGATAATGGCCAAAAAATCGAGTCAAGTTGATATAAATCATCACATTGATGAAGTCTGGTCCGAGAAAAAATTTCCTTCACTCAAATTGTTGAAATTTTTTGAATAGTAATAAAAAGTCTTTTCAAGGGCGCCAGAACGATGTGTGTGTGTGTGTGAGAGAGAGGATGAGAGATTTCAAACAAAATAAGATCAAAAAAATCATGTCAACAGGTTGCTGTTTAAAATTTAAATCTTGTTGTTATACCTGTGTGTGTGTGTGTATATTGCTACAAATGTTCTCTCGGCTTTTTGAATATTCAGCCGGTATTACCTGATTCTTCTTCCAGTTATTCTTAACCGGATTCCTTTCATTCACTAATTTGGTTTCACTACCAAGATGGAAAATGCAAGTGTACGGCTATTACCACCGCCACTTCTACTACTATCACAACAACAGTAACTAGTAGCCATTATGTATACATACTACAGGGCCAAACAAGTCGGTTACACGATTAACATCATTTTTTTCGCCCTCACATCCGATCAGTCCGGTTTCTTCTTCTTCTTCTTCCTTCTCTCTCTCTCTCTCTCTCTCTTTCTCTCCATCATCCGTCCATCCAAACAAGAGGCGGAAACTGATGAAATGACTATAATACCAGTTGTTCTGGTCGAGTATAACTTTCACTTTCTTCTTTTTTCCTCTCTCTCTCTCTCTCTCTCTCTCTCTCTCTCTCTCTCTGCCTCTTTTTCTCCATCAACCATCCAGCATCAGTCTCTGTATAGTCCATGAGAAAAAAAATCTTGCTGGAGCAACTATATGTTGATGTTAAATTAAGTTCACAAGAGAGAGACTCGAACTACATGTATTTGTAACGGTAAGGACCACATTTTTATTTTATAGTCATACATGATGATACCGGATTCATGATTACTAGGCCATAATATCGTTCTGAACGAGATTTTTCACTTTCTCTCTCTTTTTCTCTCTCGCTCTCTTCTCTTTTCAGGGTCTAGAGATTCTTTTATCCTCTTTCTACCTGGCAAAATATGTTACTCTTGACAGGAAAGACAAGTGATCCAGTTCATCAAGATGCATGTATTAGTAAGGTCCACTGATTGTGGGTGAACTAGAATAGCAATAGGACATCCTAACCTAGTTTTTCACTTGAGAGCTCATGAGCGAGCATGGGCCATGAGATTATTTTCCATAGAAAATTCTCTCCATAATTTTGTACACTGATCTAATGTATCCCTAAAAGTTGTTGACCGATCTATTAGTCTTGCAATAGACAGTTTGTAAGCTGTTGTATGATGGGAATGAATTCTCATACCATACTAAATTGTTCTGTTTGCGTAAGAAAATAATCCGATTGCAAAGGAAAATCAATCTTCTCAATTGTGAAATAGATTTTTCTCTCTCTTCTTCTTCTCCTGATTGCTTCCTGATTCTTACACACAACTATTACTCTCCTCTCAACGTTCCTGTATTTGCTTGCTTTTCGTCTAACACCTTGACTGATGATTGCCGAATATCCGATGATTGAATGCATAATAAATGCTCCATCATAGAAATATCTACCCTATTGTATTGTTCTTCCTCACCATATTCCTCTGATAGGGTCAAGATGGAGGTGCTAGAGTGGATAAGAGAGAGAGAGAGAGAGAGAGAGAGAGAGAGAGAGAGAGAGAGAGAGAGAGAGAGAGAAAGAGAGAGAGAAAGAGAGAGATGCGGAGAAGGGATGCCAAATAATTTGCTGAGTCGTCAGGAACCGGCGAATTGTTGCTTGTGTTTATAAGCAAATTTTCTCTCTCTCTCTTCCTCTCTGATCTTTTACCATTCAATCATCATCATATTCTCTCTTCGTGCTCAGATGAGAAGCTGCTAGATAAATATATACACACACAATAAGATGGAGGGAATAAAGAAAAAAATGAAAGGTAAGCAAGGTACATGAGAATATACATACGCCTTGAAGACAAATTTTACTTTTCCATTTCATTTTTGCATCCCTCTTGGCCAGACACTTGTCATGCCCAAAAACTTTTGTCCCTCTCTTTGACAGCCCTTAAACTGGGTATTCAATATCATCGGAATACAGAGAATACAGAGAATGTGTATGTGTGTGTTCCCCAGAAGTTAGGGCCACTAATTTGGGCATTGACAAACAATAACATATAATTGCTTTTCTTTGGGCTAAAATTTTATCCTCAAATGAATCATTCTGGTAAGAGCTCATAAAGGTAGTCTCTTGATTCTCTCTACCTTGTGATTGACCTCTCATGAATTGAGTAAGAGGATTCTTGCGTAACTAGAGAGAATATTTTTCTCACTGGATGCCTTCAAGAGATATCATGTGTGTATAATTCTATGAGGCTCGCACAAAAAAGATATATCAAAATTGGACCGATGAGAGTATTAAAATTTTGAGAGCATTCAAGAGCAACACTTTCTTACGTACCCAGAATATTTTTTAACTTTCTCGATCTGATCTTAATTCCAAATGACACTACATGGCATTGCTCATCCATCATCGGAACTTTTTCACTCTCTTACACACTCACACAACGATGTGATTATCATTGGGAAAACGAAACTGATCTGAAAGTGATCTCTGAGAGCGATATACAGAATGATGATCATAAGAAGCAGAATTTCAGGGTTTCAGAGTTTCTCTAAAATCAGGAAATTAATTGATCTCCACTAGAAAGCAAGCGGCCATCTTACTTGCCCAATACAGATACATACACACACACAAGATTCCGTATTTTTTCTCCTCAGCTACTGATGAAAGTGATCCTGATGAGGGTGAAATGAAAGTATCATTAAGGTGTACATTTGTGCCCTCTGATAAGAAATTCTATGTGAAAGAGAGAGAAAGAGAGCGAAGAGAGAGATGCTCTCAATTATAATCATCATCTCATCTTTTTTGGGTTGTGCTCGGGGGCTGCTTTTGTATCAATGGTGAAGGCATATACATATACCATGGTGAAAAAAGGGATGATGAAAAATGAGAGCAAAGTTTAATGAGAGGAATGCATAAGAGGGAGAAAGATGAGATAGAAAAAAGGTATTCACTTCATGGGAAGGTGTATGATATAAACACATATCACATACCATGAGCATTGAAAATATGTTATTATTAATTCTGATCAGGAAAAGCATCAATGTTAATTAAATACTGATCAACTGATTGATAGAGAGAGAGAGAGAAAGAGAGAGAGAGAGAGAGAGAGAGAGAGAGAGAGAGAGAGAGAGAGAGAGAGAGAGAGAGAGAGAGAGTGGATTGGGTGGAAAAATGAGGAGGAAAAAGAAGGTAGAAGACGAATTGGATTCCCTCTCTTATACTGAATCTTGAAAATCTCTCTTGCTTCATTGGTAAAATGAATCTTTGATTACGCTGGAAGGCAATGAACAGAGTAGCAAAACAAACCATGATCAACAGTAGTATGTTTAATGGTAATCACTGATTTTATCGTTCACTTTATGGCCATGAGTTGATAGTGATCATTCGTTCTTTTTTTGTTCAACTACATGCCCAATACATGTATTGGTAAGTATGTGTGTGTGTGTGTAAAAGTGTATGCATTTCCCTTTGGCAAGAGGCAAAGTAAATTTTTTCGTACACACACATTCTTATATATTGATAATGAAGGGACACTTTTTGATACAATCAAAAATTGTTTGAGCATGAGGATGGCAGAGAGAATGAGAGAAAGAAAAGAGGAAAAAGAGGCTACTTAATTTGATTTTTAAATTTTTTCTCTTCTCCCTTCAATTGAAGAGAGAATCACAATTTAGTGAGAGCTTAAATTCATGTACCACTACATCAATTGAGTAAAATAAATACAAAATTGTACATGAAGAATTTTCTTTTTCTTCATTTTATTGTTGTTATCGTGAATTTGATTCATTGTTCAAATTGGAGAGAGAGAGAGAAAAAAAAGAAAATACATAAAGTTTATTGTCAATGCTTTACATGTACATGTCTGTTATGGGTCAAGCAATAGAAGTAGACTGACCAATAGAACAATATAACAAAATTTTGTTGTTAGGAGAAGATTTAAAAAAACGAGAGAATTGAACAAGTACAATTCATTCACTTTAAGAGCTCCTAAACTTTCATTGGCAAAGTGTGCGTCATCGTATATCTGATACCTCTTCTCCATAAATGATCTTGAATTTTACATGGATTTACGTTCGCAATTGTCTTCTACTATTTAATGCAAATTTTATTCATCTCTCATGTCTTCGGCCCTCTCTCCAGACCCTCTCTTTTTCTCCTCTCATTGTGATCTTTCGAGTATTTCTATTCTCTCTCTCTCTCTCTCTCTCTGACCTGACCTGAGGTCATTCATCTCATAGGAGTAGTGATGATCCCAAGCAGAAAGAAAAGATGAGTAGAGAGGATAATCACCGGAATTCATCTTTATCACTGTTTCTCCTCTCTCATCATCCATTATTCTTTTCCATCTCTATTCACTTTAGACTATTTTGTTCCTTCCTATTTTTTCATGCAAAGCTCATCCATTGCATATTCTCTTTCTCTCTCTCTCTCTTGCTTTTCTTACCTTCTTTTGATTCCACTTTGAAGTCGAAAATTGTGAGCACGTTCTGAGCGTTGAACACGAGAAAATTCATCTACAATGATGAATATATGCATAAAAAGTGCATGAACCATTCTATGAGTATGGCTTGTGTATATGTGTACACTAAGAATACAATATAATTGAAAATATTCGCTGATTACAGATAATCTTAATTAAACTTTACCTTGTGTAAGGAATCACGTTCACTGGGAAACCCTGTTCACAGCGTGAGTTTTGAAACATTTTAGCCTGGTAAATGGCCATCAACTTTTTCTCTCTTCACATTTATTCCACCAAACCTTGTCCCGAAGTAGCCTCTGGGCTGGTGATGAATCAAATCGAATAAATGTGAACACATAAACTTGGTAGCATTTAACGATCCCAAATTAAAAGCATTCTCTGATGGTGAGAGAGCAATCAGAAGAGTATTTTTCTCTTGAAGAATAAAAACAGATTCTAATGAGAACTCACTTATCATGGTAGAGAATCGAAGAAGATATCTGATTGACTTATATTTATATCAGTGATGAAAATTGTCCTGTACAATCTGGAAATATATCTGTATATACCCTGGATTAACTGTCTGCATACTAAAATCTGATCAACGAATATTTCGTAGGCAACAGATCATCTTCATGATCCCATCATGACTTGATGCTAACTTTTACGATCATGGATAGATATTAGCTAACTTTGACAGGGCTTCCCAAAACTATCTAAAGAGATAATACCAAAATTTAAGAAAAAGAGATTCTTTCAAGGTGAGAGTACACGTATTTCGTATTTAAGGAAATGGAAGATCAAATATTCCTAAACTTGCACTTCTTACGTGAATTTCGAGCTAAGAATTCAAACTAAAATGCGTGCAGAAAAATGCACTCTTCTTCATTTGAATTAGAATAATCAAGTTGAATTTAGAAGACGAATCGAAAAATTTAGCAACGAATTGAAAAGACAGGTACACACACATACACACACACACAAGAAAAATGGATGAAAAGAAAGAGAAGTAAACTTGCAAACAGATCTTTAAGCTGGCTTTGAGACAGAGTAAGCCTATTGATGATGGCATGCATGAGAAAAAAAAGTGATCGGTCATCATTAGTGGCTCGCTAAAATTTTCTGCCAGAATGAATTCTGAGAATGGTTTCTGATAATAGATTAGTGATGTACTTTGCCTGGGCCACAGGGATTGAAGAAGAAGATTCATCCAAGAGAGAGAGAGAGAGAGAGAAATAAGAAAATCAGCTTCCATCTTGTATGCTTACTATTCGATTGGAGAGCATTCTCGAGTGCGGGTCAAGCATAAGTGGAATTGAAACTGAAAGAAATATAAGTAAGAAAATATTCTCGAAGCCCTTAAGCACTGAGCTGTGAGTGTCGGTTAAAATTCCTGGGTTTTCAGAGAGAGAGAGAGAGAGAGAGAGAGAGAGAGAGAGAAACGAAAGTTTCCATGATGAGATGAAAACTTATTGCGTGTATTAGTGTGACTATTTTGATTTGCTTCTTCTTCCAGACATCGTCTGATTCTCTTTAATGAATACCAAGCGTTTGGTTGAAAGGAAAAAAATTGAGAAAAATTTTCAACCTTGAATCTTGAAGAGAAAAGATCTTCTCGGATAGAATTGTGTATACTCAGATATTCCTCTTCTTATTCCATTCATTTTGAGTCCTCTTCTTTCTCTTAAGGGTAACACTTATGGATATAAGATTGTATATAAGTACGTATATAAGTAAGCCCAGGGAAAATAGAAAATGCAAAATCACAGGGAAACAGATAGAAGATGGCCATAATCCACGAGTATAAAGTCATGCCATGTAATGAGTTTAAAAGTGCGTGCGTGACAATCGTAATCACGCAAATTTTACATAAGCATGAGTGAGAGAGAGAGAGAGAGAGAGAGAGAGAGAGAGAGGGAAGAGAAAGAATTCTTATCAAGATTCTTCTGAACTTCATCTAGAGAAGCATTTCGTTACTCAACTTCGTCCAACAAACTTTTTTTCTCTCTCTTCCCAGAGTTTATCATCGCCTTGTATCTGTAAATATAAACTTACATACATGGATAGATTCGAAGTTTCCAATTTCGCCTTCGGACATTGATGCCTAGAGAGAGAGAGAGAGAGAGAGAGAGAGAGAGAGAGAGAGAGAGAGAGAGAGAAAACAAAAACAAGCACAGAACGAGATGAGAAAAATAAGAAGCAATGAAACTTCAATACACTGTGATACTACTTCCACTAACTATCAGGCTGACTAGATTTATATTTTAGCTCCTGATTTCAATCAGATTTTTCGATTGAAAATTTATTAGGTAGAGCCAATCAGATGAGAAAAAGAGGGAAGATCATCTCATGCTAGCATGCTTCAGGTTCGTTCACTTCATCCTCCTCTTCTTCTTCTTTTCCATCTTTCAGCTCAAATGAGAATCAAAAATCATCTTCTCTTGCCTGTTATATACTGGCATAAAGATGGTGTAGATGCTCATCCAAAAGTGAGAGGAAAGTTTCGATTTTGAGTCGCTATTCCATCTTTTTCATCGTTCATTTCATTTCTCAGCCTCCGATTTTCATCCAATTTTCAATTCTTTATATTTGATACTCTTTCTTCTTCTAATTTCCACTCTTCTCATCATCTTATCATGATTCACATGACTCAGATCACATTGAGCCTAAGCAATTTTCGAAGCTCAATTATGAAACTTCTGTGATAGTATTTCTCTTCCACCTCTATCTCTCACTTATATATCGATTTGACCTGATCATTGCCTTTTCTCTCTCCATCAACTTAGATTGTGGTGGTTGTTGTTGTTGTTGTTGTTTCCCATTCAAAGTGTGTTCTTACTTCACCTCTCTTATTGTATACGGCAGCTGTTAATGGGAAAAAGATCAGGAGCCGGCTTATAATTTGAGCGAATTAAATTTTGCTCATTTGATTCGGATAGAAATGAGAAGGAAAAAAGTTAAGATAGGAGAGAGAGAGAGGCAGAACGAGTTAAGATGATTACGATCCTCAAATCTGTGGAGCTTTTTTCCTTTTCATCTTACTTACTTTCCATCCTCGTTCTTACATTTAAGTTAAGATATATTAAAGAGCCTCTCTTTCTCTTCAATCGCACTTGTGAGCTATTCAATCTTATGGATGAGCTGCTTCACCTTTCTCTAAATTCCTCTTCTTGTCCATGATTGAGTAACCACTATCAAGATTGTTCATGATGATGATCATCATCATCATTCCGTGTTCCATAAAAGCTCAGCGAAAGCTCATTGCAAAATCCTTTTCAGTACTTTTTTTCCATTAGCCTCTGAGCTATGGTTTTTAATTTTCACCAACCAACTATACAGTCAAACATTTATCATGAACAATTTTGTGTGTGTGTGAGAGAGAGTGTGTGTGAATCATCTCCATGGATAAAGTAAAAAGTAAAAGTGCTGAGCATATCGATTGTATCGAACTTCATTGATTCTATCTATCATTTCCTCAGGTAATAATTAGCCAGCCCATTTGCATTATGTATCGCAAGAGAGAGAGAGAGAGAGAGAGAGAGAGAGAGAGGAAAAAAGTCATCTTCTCAGGGCCAATGGATCAAAAGAATCTTATAAGTGAGTGTTCATATATGAACAGACACTAAAAAATAAATTAATAATCTTCCCGCGGTCAAAGTATCCATATTAATTGTGGTCAATAATGGTGGAAAAGAAGTCGACAAGCCTAAATGCTATATAATGTAAATTAGCCATGACTCATAAAATATCAATCTTCTTTGTGTTGTTCCTTTCCTATTCTCTCTCCCTTTTTATCTTTTTCCTTTTTTTTCACATCATGTCTTCCTCCTTCTTCTTCTTCGCTTTCTTTTTCTTTCTCTCTTCTTCTACTTCAATAGAGATGTGGTATAGAAGTTAGTGAATAATTTTCTCTTTCTCTCTCAAACTTATAGTGAAGGAACACACAAGCATGAGCATCATCGTCAATCGTCGCCATGATGCTTTCCTATTCTTCTTCTTTTTCTTCCACGTTTCAACGTTTACTTTCAACGTTCACCGTAAGATGGAGCTTTACTGTTGAGCAAAAGTTTTTTTCTTAATCCTCCAAAGTTCTGAGCTTCAGAAACTTTATTAACGTTATAACGTTAGAATACACACAGAAAGATGAATATACATATACACACACAATCGTATATATAATAAATACATATATATCCAAAAAAAAATGATGATTAATCGGCAACTTATGTAAAATATAGCTGGACAGATAGAGAATACACACAGAGTAAATTTTTGAATTGCTCTTCTCTACACACACACTCACACATACACATACGTGGAGACGAAAAACTAGTGAATGAAAAGGTGAAGAAATAATAATGGAGTAGTAAATAACTGGAGGTGGGTGAGATGGTTTGTGTCTGGACTTCTCTCTCTCTCTCTCTCTCTCTCTCTACCTGCTTTTCTTGTCTAGCAGATCAACTTTTATTCTCTCGAAAAACCTGTAGATCAACAGAAGTGGGTATGTATGGGGAGAGAGAAGAAGAAGAAGAAAAAAAAGAGGAAAACTCGCTGTTCGACCGGCGGAAAAGATGATCAGAACGAGATTTATCTAGTGTGTACAAGAGAGAGAGAGAGAGAGAGAGAGAGAGAGAGAGAGAGAGAGATGTTGTTGTTGTGGTTTTGCTCATTTATCCAATGTGATGAGGATGATCCAATACACACAATAACATGCGTAATAATTGCAATTTGTTTCGTCCAATTCCATATAATAATATTCCCTTCTGGAATGAATTAATGATGTTAGCATCCGATGTTTAGTGGTGTGGACAAATAGGATTTGTATGGATGATGTGAGGATCAACTGTTTGTTATGTGTGTGTGTCCAAGGGAGAGAATTTTTAGGAACTAATAATCAAGTTCACCATTGATTAGTGTGATGATAAAAACAAATTCTTTCTGACCGATTGGGTTGAAGGTCTCATGTGTGTATGTGTACCTTTTGATGGAATCTTCTTCCATCTTATATGTAAGCTCATTTTCTGCGTGCTTGAATCATGATAAAGTAGATATTTTTCTTGCACCTCCACTTTACCCAATGAATGGTTTCCCGTCTGATCTTCTTATTAAGATCAGTCCCTATTTAAATATGCATAAATATGTGTGTGCATCTTTTATCTTGTGTCTCTTTCTAGTTCTTATTTCGTTTTGAATCTCTCTTTCTCTCTCTCTCTCTCTCTCTTCTCTATCTTACTTTTTTACCTTCTCTTCTTCTTCTCCTTAGCCTTCTTCTCCTTAGCCTTCTTCTTCTTTTTCTTCTTCTTCTTCAAACCTAACACAAACCAACGAAACGGAATCCTAAGCGTAAACACGGCCTTAGGTCGTTAATCTTGTCTGATCATTGAACATCAGAAGCATCAGTGGACGTCGCAGGCCACATCATGAGTTACACACACACATATATATGCATACACTCACCAGTGTTACTGCTGTCTAGCTGGCAAAAGTGGCCACAAAATTAAGGATCAAAATTTCTTACCATTTCAAATGGACTGGAAGATGATAGTAAAGAGAGAGAGAGAGAGAGAGAGAGAGAGAGAGAGAGAGAGAGAGAGAAAGAGAGATAGCTGGAGAGAGAAGAATCATGATGGCATCTTCAAGTGGCCGTTCATCAGGAAAAGAGATGAGAACGCTTAGGTTTACGATTTGACCGAAGATGGATCATGATGAAAGAGAGAGAAGAAAAAAATATCTCTCTTCATCTTGCTGTCCATCGTTAGTCGAGAGAGAGAGAGATGATCTGGTGGCCTTAACACTGATGAGCACTGACAGCGATTAAAAGTCACTGTTTGAAATCCAAAATGTTTTCTCTCTCTCTCTCTCTCTCTCTCTCTCTCTCTCTCTCTCTCTCTCTCTCTCTCTCTCTCTCTCTTCAAATAGAGGAGAAGAGAATGCAGATTCCTATTACTAATTCTTACATTCGAGAATATTTTTTTTGCGCTTCTCTGCCTATTTGCATGAGATACAAAAATTGGTGCGGATCTTCGGTATCATCATGGATGGTAAGCAAAAAGAAACTGAATCAGTCTGTTTTATGGTATGAAAATTTTGTTCGTTAGATAGAGAAAAAGAGACTTTTGATTCGGTTTTTCTTATCTAAATTTGAATAAATATTCATTCATTCACTTTTTTTTACTTGCTTTCTCGCTCGCTTTTCCTCTTGAATAGCCAAAATAAGCATGAATTAAGCGTTTAGAGTGAGTGAGAGAGAGAAAGCATGAGCGAAGATAAATTTTTGTGAAGCTCAATCACCATTTTTATAGCATCTCTCTCTTTTTACCTTTACCTTTACCTACCTTTACTTTGATGAGGAGAGAAAAAGAGCGAGAGAGAGGGTAGAAAGAAAGAAAAAGTTTTGTCAACGATCCTCATCTTTTCTTCTCTTCCATCTTCTCGGACTAATCTGCGAAAGTGGCGAACAAGTGATAATAGCAAGAAGATGTAAGATGAGGTAGAGAGAGAGAGAAGAGGAAAAAAACGTTAGCATCTTTGGTTGCATGATCGGACAAGCCTCAAGATGATGTGAGAAAAAAGTCAAGAAAGAGTCAGGTAAACCATTAGATAAATCAATTGATCTTGCTGGATAGAGAGAGAGAGAGGGAGAGAGAGAGAGAGAGAGAAGATGAGGAGAAGAAATTTTCGGCCCATGATTTAGGCCCGCATCGCATAATGGTGGCGATAGATAGAAACTGATCGTTAGCATTGGCGCGATAAAACACACGCTTGAATATATTCTTTATTTCAAGACATAATCTAACATACCGAGACAAAATTGTGTGTGGAATAGAGTGAAAAAAAAGATGGCAAGAAAGAAAGAGAGAAAGAGACAGTTTAAAGGTTTGATATAAAATCTTTCTCTCTCGTCTTCACTTGTATTCACTTTGGTTCACCAAAAGGTATATCTAATTGCCTGAAAAATCATCGTCAAAACTGCCGGAAATCAGAAAATCAGAAAATATTTCTTCCAGGGGAATAAATAGTGATCGAAATTTTCTCAATTGCTAAGGACCCAGGGGCCACCACATTGAGGGCATTTTTCTTCAACCCTGATACTGGGCATCTTAGATATATATATGTATACACACACATGATATTAGTCAGAAGATTTTTCAGAAGTTCATGATAGGGAAGAGAGAGTATCCTCCATCTTTCATGGTTTTGCTCTCTCTTTCACTATTCTATGTATGGTGTGTGTGTGTTTCGGTAAAAAAGATCATCAACATGTAATCGCCTTGGGGCAGTGGCATGATGATATTTTGAAGGTGAAAGAGGAAGATGATAGAAATGATGAAGAAGACGAAGAAGAAGAAGAAGAGGAGAGTGATGAAGATTGAGCAAAAAAGAGCCACCAAGAGCATCACTAAATAATCTGTTTCGTTGAATAATTACTTGATCTTGATGGGGAAGATACATTGGAAGAAAAGGGAATAAGGTTGGGATGAGAGTAAGAACATGGTATTTTCTCTCTTCTCTTTCTCGGAGGCTAGAATTTTGTATCATCTCCACCTTTTATTCTTCGATACATTATATACAGCTTCATGCATGTATATGTGTATAAATATAATATATGTATAAAATGCGTGTATCCACATGTATACATACTTTATATATACGTTTTATTCTATCTTGCTTTTCATTTTCATCCTCACCTTAATAGTGTAGAGATACTTTTCATAGTCCATTGAGTTTTGGTATTTTTGATCACTTTTGTTGTTCATACATTTTGGCTCATCAACGCTACCCAAACGGAATTTGATTCGAATGAAAAAGGGCTCAATCTGATCATTCAAGATGTTGGCTGATAATTATAATTCAAAAATGATTCCAATTTCGATATATATTGGTTGAAAGGAAAATAATTGCTCATGATCTGATTATCTTGAGTACATCCGAATTGATGGTGTGATTCCATGATGATATTGGAATTTTTTCTTTCATTTTTTCGATTTTTTTGATTCTATTTCCTTTCCATTCTATCCGAAACGCAAAAAAAAGAATATACACTATCTTTGAAACCTACAGAACTCTTTCCATCTGTATTGACCATGAACTTTCATCAAGCATCACCAAAAATAAATGATGATCGACCGATGGTAATATCGATTGATCGATCATAACTCTTTTTCTCGTTTCAATCATCTCCATCATGAACAGAATCACCATGAAGAGAGGAAAAGAGATAGTCTAAGTAAGAAAGAAAGTTACCGAAGAAGGAAAAGAAGAAAAAGAAAAGGGGCCAAAAAATAAGGTTCTGAGGTAAAGAATTGAAATGAAGAATAGAATGGAATGGAATCAAGTGATCCATACTCGCGCATCAGCTCTCCATGATCAAAGAGATACAAGCAAAGAGAGAGAGAGAGAGATGTATTTGGCCACGAATTGAGATAAAAAAGGAACTCAATCAGCCGAAATGGAAGTACTACTATGAGGTACTGCCAATTGTTTAACTATCGAAGAACAAGATAGATAGATAGATAGAGAGAGAGAGAAAATTTTATCCCATAGAAGGTTGAGAACTTTTTTCCCATTATTTCGCCTCCACTTCTTCTTGAACTCCTCATGGAAGGTCCCAAATACGGATACATGCATACTCACAAGTGATTCAAGCAGCGATTCTTTGGTGTGAATGTGTATACAGAACGATGTGTAGAGGAAGAGAGAAGATGATAAGAGAAGAAGAAGGTAGAGAGAGAAAGAGAGAGAGAGAGAGAGAAAATAAGAGCCACCAACTGATAGACGGTCTATTGTGTGTGTGATGTTGAATAACAATTGTGCTTGAGAGTTGAAATGTCAATTAGGTGAGGGCATAATTAGAATAGAGAAGAGAGAAGAGAGAAAGAGAGAAGATGGAGGCAAGAGAGTGAAGATGGTGGAAAATACGAAACAGTAAAACGAAAAAAATTCTACCAAGATACTTGAAGAAAGAGAAAGAGAGAGAGAGATGACGATGATGATGGAAAAAGATGTGAGTAGAAGAAAGAAGAAGAAGCTAAGATGATGTTACTTTTTATTGACCATCGTTGATTCGGACGTTTTTTGAAAAAAGAATGAAGAAGAAGAAAACCGAATGTAAAAAGAAGAAGAAGAAGATGTCTCAGGTAGGAATCATTCTTTCTTTCTCTTTAGAGAGTGTCTTGAAAGTTGAGAATACACAAAATTTAGCTTTGAAATGATAGAAAAGTTTTTCCTTTTCCTTTTCCAGTCTCAAATTGGTCTTTTTCTATTGCATGGAGATTTTCTTTTCCTTACTTTTATTTCCTTTCTCTCTCTCTCTCTTTCTTTCCATCTTCTACAAGAGAACAGACACAAAAGGTCAGCTTCTTAATGAGACTCCAGTGAAGTGAAATCTTTGTGAATGCAAATGAATTGGAATAACGTGGGGCGAATGAAGCAAGAGAGAAAGACATTCAATGAAGATGAAGTTTTGCCTCCATGAGAGAAAAAGAGAGAGAGAGAGGTGGTTTGGAAAAAAAGATGAGGATCGAATGAGGAAGAGAGGCAGAGAATATAATAATAATAGTGGAGATTGAAGTGAATGATAAAAGTGAATACAGGTAGGCAAAAATGAGTCCTGAAGGTAAATAAATTGATAAAAAAGAGGCCAAATTTATTGATGAAGAGCCTAAGTAAGAAGAGTGAAATAGAGAAAGTCAAAATCATGGCAGAGATAGAAGGAGAGGGCTTAAAGATTTTGGTAACCATTCCAGGAATCTCTTATAATAAATATCTGTCCTTCATGAAGAGAGCACATATTTCTCTCTCTCTTTCTAACTTCACTCTCTTCCAGAAGAAGAAGCCCAAATGATTTTTGGTGTTGTGAACACTTGCAAGTGCCCTGAGCATAAGCCTCAAGTAAGCTCATCTAATGGCCAAATCTCAGGTGTATTGCTTTACCTTCTCCATCTTCTTCCTTTGAGGCTGCTGTATCATCACCACTTGCACATATATATTGCTTTGGACGCCAGCAAGCCAGGCCATTTTGATCCAATCTGAGCCAATGTCTTCGGGCCTTTCCCGGGTCTAAATCAATGACCTTACCTGATAAGTGGATAGAGAGAGAGACGATCAAAAACAAAATCTCTCTCAATATAATAAATTGCTTCATATTATCGACATTTGACCCCTCGACTTTACGGCGAAATCACATCCATGTACACACAAACATACATGTATATGTGTTGGCCATTCTAGTCGACATTGTATTCTCACAGGTAGCAACCTGTTGCACGAACGGAAAGTGGGCTTTTCCCGTATATCCACTGGGCATTACGTTTTTTCCGTTACTTTTGTCACCTGACTCTGTTATTCTTTCTACCATAGAGATGTGGACTAATACGCCTATTATTCGAATTCTATGGCCCCAATCGGACTTATCCGCCAGACACGTGTTGCTTTCTCTCTCTCTCTCTCTCTCTCTTTCTCGGTGGTCCCATAGAAAAATACATGCAAACAAGTCATCTATGAAGGCATATATCTTCTCTCTTCTTCGTATTCATTCGCATTCACTGAAAGTGGGCTCAAGTTGTTGCCGAAAATGAAAAGACTACTTTCACCTCCTTTCTTTCTCTTTCTCTTTCTCTCTCCTCTGTTCCTTTTATTCTTTCTTTCTCTCTCTCCTTTTTCTATTTTTCTTCTTCCTCTTCTCATTCATGAAAGTTAAAATGGTCCTCAAAAGAAGATATACACAGTACACATTCACTTTTCGACCGTCAAGTAGTAGATAGAGAGTACACCCAATGCAAGTCAGGACATGTGCTTTTGGTTGGCACGTTTTGTGAACAAAGATTCCTCGATTAAGTGCTCTGGCCTATTGAAGAATCGAGGATTTGGTCACTTTTTTGGTGCTACTTTTCATTCACAACACACACATACACTCATCTGTCTACTGTAGTCCTCGAAAAATAGTCAAAGTACAATTTGTGAAAAGCTGATGAAGAAGAAAGTGACCAATCGTGCTTATATGATTGACCATAAGAAGAGAGAGAAAACTATCAAAATTTTGATTTAAAAAAGAGTACAGTGTAAATAGGGAAAGAAGAATAGAACGAAGTCAGTCTCAATAATAATCATGGCATCTGAATTCATGCGAAAGATGATCGATTTTGTCAGTCAAAAAAATCGCCAATTTTTCTCAAACCAAGAAGCAAGTGTGTAGCTACCTACATACCAATCGATTGTTCTGAATATCCGCACACACAAAAATCGAGGACAATCTCAAAATTCAGACAATATTCTGATATATATAAAATGCTCCAGCCAATCTTCTATCTAACTGACAGAAAGAGAAAGGTAAAAGAAGCAGTTGAAGATGAAAAACACTTGTCCATCCAAGCGATGTCCCGGGATTTATCTCTCTCTCTCTCTCTCTCTCTTTTCTGACTACTGTGATTACGATTTAAGTCTTTTCCTCTCTCTATCTCCGAAAAGGTAGCGGCATTGGTACAGTAGCAAACATACACACTGTTGTTTGTTGCCATTATCATTATCCAAGCTATCCAAGCTATGGCTGCGATTCATTCGCTATCGTTGGCTAAGTTCCCGACTTCTCAGGCCATTTTCTATCCGTCAATTTCTCCTTATATATGTGTACCACATTATTACTGCTATCTCTCACTTGTCAAAGCGAAAAGTTTCTCTCTCTCTCTTTCTCTTTCTCTCTCTCTTTCGCTTCCTTGCAATCTCTTGATCGCTAAAAGTCCCAGGACGATAGAAAGAAGAGAGAGAAAGCAAAATCACGGCCACTTCCACACATGCACACACACACACATACACTAGACACACTAAGAGAGAATCCATGGCCATTGAACGTAGCGCTTAAGGTTGAGCGCGCGTCGCCCTGCCGAGTGAATGTGTATACCTTAGCCAGGCTAGTAATAGTAGTAGTGATAGAAGTGCGAGAAGAGATGCAAGATTCATTGGAGCCTTAAATTATGCACGCTAAATTTTTCTCTCTCTCTCTCTCTCTTTCTCTCTATCTCATTGGCCTGGCTCACCCTAAACATGTGAGCCATAGAGAGAGTGAAGCGAAAAAAGCATTCTCCAGTGTAAGTATACTGGAAGAAGAAGCAGCATTCACAGCATGCTTTCCTCTCTCTTTCTCAGAAGAAGAAGAAGAAGAAGTGGAGAACGTTCTAGTGGAAGAAATCTTCAAAACTACCTCAGGTACTCAGAACGAGGAATTGCTCTTCACTATTCCTCTTTGGTTGCTCTCCTTTTTGCAGGCAAACATAATTTTGACTCTCTATCTCTCTCTTTCTCTTTCTCTCACTCTCAGGAATCTTCTCACTCCAACTCTCATCATGATGAGATAGAGAGCTGTAATATAAGGTTCGGTGGAAGAATTTTGACAAGTGAATTTGGATGGCAAATAAAAAAGGTTCACTTGAGAGAGGAAGAGAGAGAGAGAGAGAGAGAGAGAGAGAGAGAGAGAGAACCTTCCTTGCGGGAATGGCAATAATATTACCCAGGAATCTTATACTCTGAATCAAGCAAGACGAAATGACATCCCAATAGGACCACCGAGGCCATCATTTTCGTCAACTTGAAATCAATGTTCGGCATCAATTTTTTCTCTCTCTTTCTCTTTCTTTTCGCTCTCTTACCATTTTGGAAGAGAGAGAGAAAGGTATTAGTTACATCGTTTGCGTTCCACTTGATCTTTGCAAAATATCGTCATTTGCTGGATTTTGGTATGGCATAAGCGATTGGAAGAAATGGGATCCCAAATAAATAATCTGATAAGGAACACTCCTCTCGTGAGGCGAGCATAGGGATGGCCGGTTTCATGGCGTTTGGTGAACATTGAGTTACTAGGGAAACATTTTCAGCTTGAAACAATCAATCGAACGATCTGGTTCAGATTAACCAAACGAGTTGAGTTCAGGTGTAGATGAAGATGCTATTATGGACAATCATATTTGAGCAGATTTCGTGAAAGTAATCAGCGTATCATTCAGCTTATGAATGATTGCATTGAATTGATTAAATTGATGCGGCAAAGTTGCTCAAGATTAGGTTTGGTTATAATCAAGCTTTTCAGTCAGGATTGGAATCATCTTATTTGACTATCCAAAAAAATGAAAGTTTTTGCAAATTTGATAAGATTCCGTGTTTGAGTGAGAGAAAGAGAGAGGAATTTTGATTGAACGAGTGAATAAACTTGAGAATATCAGGCAAAATATTGATTCATTTGGCATCAAAGAGATGAATGATTCAAGTTGAGCTGAGAATAGTTATCATCAAAGTTTCCGTTGGTGGAGAGAGAAATTTCTCATGAAATCTTGAAATGACAAAATCCTATCATTCATTGGTCGATATCTTATATACTCGTTTGCTCTCTCAGGTAACATTAATATCATGCAACTGATGATGAAAGATTTGTTGGAATTTTTCTTTCCAAGTTTCTTCTGGAGGATGAAAAAGAAATGGGATCAAATCATCATGCCCATCGCTGGACATTTCATGGAAGATGATCAATTTCAAGCTGAGACCTTGGTTACTAGATGACAAGTTCATATCGTCTCTCTCTCTCTTTCTCTTTCTCTCCCTGAATATTGATGTGGTTGAAAGTGGCCATCTCGGTGAATATTAACTCGAAAATCATCTTTTCCTTTCACAGTTTGCTTCTTTTCATCCATCTTACCACTCTCATTGAAAGAGAGAGAGAGAGAGAGAGAGAGAGAGAGAGAGAGATGACTGATGAAGAAAGCTATGATCAGCAGGAACCTAGCATGAGAGAGGATATTTTTTCGTTGTACCGCGTACTGTGTGTGATCATGGAAAGAAATTCAGGAATAAATATAAGTATGCACGAAGCTGGAAAAGATGAAGATGAAGTAGGTGAGGTAAGATGAGTGGAGAATGTCAGAGATAGAGAGAATCTTGATGAGCTTGAAAAGCAAACCAAATGAATACAGCCTCTCTCTCGCATGCAACGAGAGAAGCCACAAGATGAAATCAAATTATCGACTAAAAAAGCAGACTTAACATCAATCAGGCAAATATTCTCTCTCTCTTCCTCTCTCTTCCTCTCTCAACCCTGATATTGGCTCATTTTAAAGGGTTAAAATCCACCAAAATCAGTCAAAAATTCGGCAAAAAGAAGAACAAATAAATTGTCCCTCCCTCAGTAACCGTAGAATAGGCCTAAACGTGAACGCCTACTAGAGTGATGGAAGAGAGAGAGAAACGCAGAACGTAGAATATATTCATTGAGAGAATATTTGTCTTTAGCGGATATCCACATGCACACAATGGAAAGGAGAAGAGAGAGAGAGAGAGAGAGAGAGAGAGAGAGAGAGAGAGAGAGAGAGAGAGAGAGAGAGAGAGAGAGAAGGGGGCAAGAAATTCCATGACTTATGATGCTGCTAGGACTATCGAGTATGAAATAGTTGATTGTATTCATTGTGGATAATTTGCATTGAATGATGATATACCATTCCTCTGCCTCGTGAAGTACATTCAACTCACCTGGGAGAGAGAGATTGAACATGAAACTGGAAGTCATATTATATATATTGTTGTTTGGGATGGCAAGTTTTCTCTCTCTCTCTCTCTCTCTCTCTCTCTCTCTCTCTCTCTCTCTCTCTCTCTCTCTCTCTCTCTCTTTCTTTCTTTCTTTCTTTCTCTCTTTCCGCTTAGTTTCTCGGTCACTTTGCCCACTTGACTTCACACCATCCTATTGCATCCCTCCCATAGCTCACTTGTATTCTCATCCACTCACACACACAATTGGATTCCCTTTTTTCACTATTATTCTCTTCTCTCTCTCTATCTCTTTCCTCAACCACACACATAATAGCATCTCTTGGAACGAAAAATTTACTTTCTCTCTCTCTCTTTCTCTCGCTCGATCATCAAATTATCTTTATCGAACTGAAGTCTCTTCTCTTCATCTAATTCTCGCAGGCCGAATATTTTTCTTTCTCCCTCTCTTTCATGGGCCGCTTTTTTAAATCACATCTCTCTCAAAATGGTTCTCTACTACCACTATCTATCTCGAAGGTTTTCCATCTTTTTTGCTCGGACTGTTCCCATTTCATTTTTCAGGCCATTTTTGGCCCTCTCAAACGCTTCGGCAATCAAGTGCACGTCTAGGGGGAAAGTAGCAAGGTAGCGGCTCTTTCTTTCTCTCTTTCTTTTCCTCTCTCTCTCTCACACACACAGGCCCTCATGGTGTTATCCGTAGCTGGAAGAGAGAGAGAAAGAGAGATAGTAAGAGGAAAAAAACTTTTTCCTTCTTTCAGATCACTTTTTCTTCTTCAGTCTTATATTCTTACTGCTTTTTTGCTTGCCTCCACAGTATATATGCTATGTATTCCCTATTCCTTGCCTAGTTGAAACCACAGGGGCACGAACGATCTTGCGCACTTCTCATTCACCATAGGCTATCCTGTGTAAAGACAGCCCTAATGTTTTTTCGGGCTTCAATTATGCCTTGCGCCTGATCAGTATATACACACACACACATACACACTTTAATTGAAGCTCTTTTCATACATTCATTTTCCAATGTGTTTCCATGCATACAGAGGCATCAAGTAGAGAGAGAGAGAGAGAAGAGAAAGAGGGTCCTTCTTCTTCTCTCTGCTTTTCTCTACCTGAGTGTATGTGTGTGTGTGTGGAGCATTTTTCCCATTAATATGAACGCAAAAAGGTCCCAAGCACATTACACTGAACCTGCCCACCAAAGTAATCAAAAACTCATGCATCAAGTGGGTAGAGCCCAAGGAAGAGAGAGAGAGAGAAAAGAGAGAGAGCTTCTCTCAAAGAGGGTCAAAAGAGAAACATAGGAGAAAGAGAGAGAGAGATTCCTTTCCACTCTCTCTCTCTCTCTCTCTCTCTCTCTCTCTCTTCTCTCTCTCTCCTCCTTGGAAGAATAAGAAGAAGAAGAAGGTAAGAAAGATAGAACCGGTTCCAAGAAGCAAGGAAACTGAAGAAAAACTTTAAACTAAAAGAGAGAGAGAAGATAGAAAGGGAGGAGAGACTAAAAAGTAAGAGAGAGAGAGAGAGATAGTTGAGAGAGATTATCAAGAGAGAGAGAGAGAGAGAGAGTCTCTCTCTGTGTTCCCTCTCTTTTTTGGTATGCTCTTTTGGCTGTTCTCCCTGTTTCAAGGTAGGAAAAGATCGGGAAGAGAAGGAAAAAAGTATAAGATTGTTCTTACCATTGAGCAACGCTGTGTGTGTGTGTGATGCTCGATATACACTGTTTTTGGAGACTTGTTTCAAGAAGAAGACCGAGCAACAACAACAACTACTACTACTACAACAACAACAACTATCACCACTACTACTGATTGTGATACATGTGTATATGTGTATATGTAAATATCTATGATGATTAGTGGTAGTAATGAGTAATGGAATGTGTGTGAATATTTGAATGATCAAAACAATTGAGCAAGAGGGAAGTGAAGACATGTCCAGTTGTATGGAGACAGATGAGACTACCGATCATACTGGTCTCAAAAATAGTAGTAATAGTCCCAAGGAGGAGACATTATCTGTCTCACAAACTGTCGGACAGCAACAGCAACAGCAACAACAACAACAATCAACGAACGTAGTTGTTAATGTGAGTAGTGGTGGTTGTTCAAGTATATCAGTGAAAGAGGAGCCAATCGACAGTATGCCACCATTGGCATCACCAGCAACCGTAGTGAATGTTGTATCTACCGGAAATAGTAAAAGTGGCAATGGCAATGGTGTTGATGATAAACAGCAACAACGTGATCTTGAGCCATCACCACCGGCCACCGTAATATCATTAGCACCAGCTCAACCCTATCCATCTGATACACAATTAACATTTGCCGCACCATCATACGATCTTGATGCTAGTGGACCGTATACGGTACAAGTTAATTCGGATTCAATATCATCACAATATGCAACCGTAACGGCAACACCGGCTGGACGTTCAAATGGTACAGTGTATTTAACCACAGCGGATTATATTACATATTGTGATTACTATCCAGCAGTATCGACAACATCGGCTGCGGTGACCACCGATCAATATCAAGCAGCAACAGTGAGACATTTAACCAACAATGGACAACAACAAAATTCATCATCTTCAAATAGTGTTGTTTCGGTAACATCACCATCAAGTGTTACTGCATATGCAACTGGGGTGACAAGTGATACAAGTGAAACATCATTTTTGGATAGATATTTACGACAAAATACCGCTGGATCGGTGACCACCAATGGGGTTATATACAAGACAACATCACTGCCCGGTGGATTGACCGTTGATCTGCCATCACCGGACAGTGGTATTGGTGAAGCAACCATAACACCGCGACCGGACAATGGTCCGATGACAGGAACAATATTACCGGTTACCGGTACATCGGTCATTTTGGATCAACAAGCGACAATTACGGTCACATCACCGGTATCAGGTGCTGGTGAATCAAATTCAAATTCATCCACACCGTCCACACTAGGCGGTACGGGCAAAAGTTCCGGTGGCCGACGATCGTGGCATGAGTATGGACGAAATTCGGAAGTGGATAAAGTTCAGATACCAAAAATATTTTCCGATGTGGGTTATAAATATTATCTAGAATCACCAATATCCACAAGCCAAAGAAGGGAAGATGATCGGATAACATATATTAATAAAGGCCAATTTTATGGTATCACATTAGAATATATACCTGATGCAGCAACTCCTCTTAAAAGTGCCACTGTTAAATCGCTGGTTTTATTAGTGTTTCGAGAAGAGAAAATACATGAAGATGAAATTAAGGCATGGCAATTTTGGCACAGTCGTCAGCATTCTGTTAAACAGCGAATTTTGGATGCTGATACCAAAAATTCATCCGGTATAATAGGACCAATTGAAGAGGTTACACATAATTCAATAGCCTTCTATTGGAATCCATTGGAAGGTCCAGCAAAGGTATGCTAATTTTTTTTCCTCTACTTCTTTCAATATCGTTTCTTCATTTCTCTCTTTCTCTTTCTATCAGTATATTGAACGCCCAACAAAGTTCTGAAAAGTTTCCACATATATACTTGAGTGTGTGAGTGTGTGTGTATGCAAGCTATTCATCATGAGATCGCCATTCTATTATGTTTCCTTTATCCCTTCTCTTCTCTTCTCTCCTCTTCTCTTCTTTACATCATACATCTCAACATTTTCTCTCTCCACATTCTTATTCACTTGCCATTTTCTTATTCTCTCTCTCTCTCTCTACTCCTCATCAACGTTTCACGTTGTTACCTTGTGGCACCATGATAAGATGGAGAAAATGAGAGAAAGATGGACGAGAATACGAATAACTAATCTCACTCACGATCTGACTTGCCGTGATTCTTGAAGTAAATATATAGTCTCTGGAAAAGAGAGAGAGAGAAAGAGCGAAAAAAGAGCGGGAGGTAATCCTGGATAGCATAGAAAGGTAGAGAGAGAGAGAGAGAATTTTTTCCACTTCATTTTATATAAAAGTTTTGTGCTCATGTTATCATTTGAAAATCATGAATTCGATTAGATTGGACTGCAATCAGTGTTGTACTATGAACGCTGCTGAAATGTTAGTGGCTTCAAGAGTGAGAGAAAGTAAGGGAATCGATTCAATCAGAGTGACCTCAAACAGTCTTTCTTTCTCTCATATAAACTTCGAGAATATGTGTGTGTATACAATCGTTTGGAAACTTTCTTATTTTTCTTTCCAATCGAACGACCTATCAGTCTTTCTATCCTTCATTTACATCGAAAGTTTTCGAGTGAAGAAAACCAAGGATCTATCTCTCCTTTCTCTCTCTCTCTCTCTTTCCCTCTCTTTCTTTCCATCTCGATAATGGCGAATCGAATATACAAGTAAATCTCATTCCATCATGTTTGAAACGCCATGATGTCATGTATATGATCGCACCACATGAGCCAAGAAGAGATCCGATACGAATTTTGTTGATTCCTGGACATATTTGTGCTATGTGTGTGCCTTCTATACACACCACAGGATGTCAAGTGTATGTGTGTGTGTGTATGTTGGCCAATCATTTTAGTGTTTCGTAGGATGCATGTTGTCTTATTAGAAAAATTTTTCTTTAATACTTCGCTAATCAAAGCCTCAATTCGAGCAAAAAGAGGGGAGTAGAGTAAGAAAAAATCAAAAGCCCATCATAGAGCGGATGATTTAATCAAATGGTCAATCGATTATTTATGCCTCTATTGATCAAAATAATTTAGTCTCTGTTTTCTGCTTTAATGTGTGATTCTTTTCATCTTTTTAATCATGATGAGAAAATTTACAAATTATTGCATGCATAAACACTCAGAATGGTTTCTCTCACCCAGAGAGAGAGAGAGAGAGAGAGAGAAACAGAATATTTTGTCAAGAACGGGAAGAAGAGGGGATGTTGATGGTGATCAACATCGTCACCTCAAGTGATGATGATCAGCATCGTGATTTTGAATCTATTCTGCATAACAGAATAGAATAAGGAGAAGAATAAGAATGAGAAATGGAAATGAAGATAATTTGAATTTCATTATGCATGCGAGGTTCTCTCTCTACTTCTCACTTGCTGAGTCCATCTTTCTCGACATATCATTTGTGTTATTCATCTTATAATGACCACGAGGACCACGACTAACATCAACAACAACAACAAGATGATGATGACTGCGACGAGAGAGATGCTATCATCTCTCTTCATCTTCCTTTTTTCATCTCTCCATGAGAGTTGAGCGATGTGATATTATTATTATTTCCATTTTTTGAAATTTTCTCTCTATCTCTCTCCTTGTCAGAGGGATTATGCATCTACGAGATGGAGAGAGAGAGAGAGAGAACATTTTTATATAAAGAGTGGTAACGAAAGATAGCGACCTGAATGAATGAGGATATAATATACTGTTCAGAACTTTTCAGAACTTTTTTTAATGATTATTATTATTCCTTGCCCATTTTCCCTCATCTTTCTTTCTCATTCTTTCTTTATCTAGATTAATGTTGCCGTCCAGTGCTTAAGTACTGATTTCAGTAATCAGAAAGGGGTCAAGGTATGTCAAAATTTTCGTTATCTACATTTAGTAGTGGTAGCTTGTATATATGTTTATATATATATTAATATTACTAACGATGGTCACACAACAGTAGCATGAGAAAGTTATACAAGGAAGAATTCATATCGTAAGAATATGTATTGAAGAAAAGCACAGAAATGCATATAGAAAGTGTGTGTAGTGAGTTGAGCAAAATAACGAATAAGCCCTGAGGTTCTCGTAAGAGATAGAAAATTTTTTCTTATCCATTTCTACCATTTCGTCACCTCATCGCTCAAATGGCTCAAAAATTTTAAGATAAACATTCACAATATTTATCAATATCAACAAAAACAGCACAAATTTGAATAGTAATTTCAATTAATATGCATGCACATATCATCATAATCATTATTATTATCATTGGGCATTATTATTTTGTTTGCCCAATTCAAGCAATCAATTATTTATTCATCTTTCTCTCTCTCTCTTATTTCCACTTCCTAAAGGGACTACCTTTGCACCTTCAAATTGACACCTTCGATGATTTTAGAGAAGGTGCACTTCCTGTTCACCGAGGATATTGTCAAATAAAAGTTTTCTGTGATAAGGTGAGACATACAACCCAGCAAGCATGGCTAATTTTCCTCTTTTTTCAAAATCATAGCATTAATAGAACACCCTTTAAATATGAATCATATTTTGCCCAATTTTCAAGTGAAAGAAGTAAAAGAAACTAATCTTCACAATTTTTCTTTTCCATAATCTAACAGGGAGCAGAGCGAAAAACTCGAGATGAGGAAAGACGAGCTGCCAAACGAAAACTTTCGGCAACTGGAAGTAAGTATTTTCATCATCTTAACTTGATGGAGGCAAG
Source organism: Brevipalpus yothersi (assembly GCA_003956705.1). Lineage (NCBI taxonomy): Eukaryota > Metazoa > Arthropoda > Arachnida > Trombidiformes > Tenuipalpidae > Brevipalpus > Brevipalpus yothersi. Next base: position 28,750 of record QZCP01000069.1, read on the forward strand.
AAAATGCTCTCCATCTTTCCCTCTTAATCCTTTGAAACTCCTTGATACTTTCAATGTCACGGTGTAGAAAGAGAAGGTGTGTGTGTGTGTGACTTTACAATTCTCATCATCCAGAACGATGTGTATAAGCGTTTGACTCATCATCTTGACTTCTCGATTGTCACTACAACTTTTGAATGAGAAGTGAAACTTTTCTCTCTCCCTTGACTTAAGGATCTCAGATATAGGGTTACGATTGCTATCGATACATATTTGTGATGGCGATTAGGTTGATCCTCTTCTATTGTTTGAATGCAGTTAAGGCGATTCTCTATTCCCTAGAATGACACACGAAACTGGACAGAATCTCAAGTTTTACGGATATACAATACATGTTGACATATATTAGCCAGTATCGTTCTTCAAACATGTGCATCGGTTCTTTCTTGTCTTTGATATCTGATTTATGTGTTTTTTTTCTCATTGAAAACTGAGTCCAGGAATCGATGATCAAGTTCAATTTTTCATGACCATTAAATTCTTTATTTTCTTGTCCATTTATAATGGTGTTAGAGATTCAATAAGGTTCTTGCCCTCGTAAATTTTACAACAATTAATCAAATCATCATCACCCTGTATATTTATACTCATTCAATTCACTCTTCAAGAAAAATATCCATTCTTTTTTCTTTTTCATTTCTTTTTCTTCTGTTTCAGATGGCCGCAAAAAAATAGAGGAAATGTATCATCCTCCATGTGATAGATCCGAATTTTACACCATGAGTGATCGTACCAAACCACCAGTCCTCTTCACTCCCAGTGAAGATTTAGATAAGGTATAATGAATCACATACTCTCATGTATTTTCAACTCTCTCTCTCTCTCTCTCTCTTCTCCAACCTGTTGATCATTCACTTTTTTTCCTCATTTATGCATACATATATATATATTCACACACAAACAAAAATAATGTTTCAGATCACTTACCTCTTCCTTCTTCATAATGTGTTTAGTTTATGATTTTTTTTCCTCTCTCTCTTTCTCTCTCTGTCTTTCTTTCTCTCTTACTTACTCTCTTCTTCTTCTTGATCTGTCTCTCTATCTTTTTTACCTTGAATTTTTTTCTCCTCTCTTTTGATCCCTCTAATCCTACTCATTATTCTTGATCAAACTCCTCGCTCTTAATCACAATATTCACTCACTCACACTATATTATAATCCATCTTAATTTTTTCTCCTTTGAACACAGATTACCACAGGAGATATGAGCTTCTATGGAACTACTCAACATTCAACCGGAGACATGAGCGTACCGGGCTATGATTCGCCAACTCATCTTCCCTCAATCACCCCACCGACAAGCAATGCTCCAAACTCACCTGGGTATGATATCATTTCGTCTTGAATCTTCTTCTTCTTCTTATTCATCCATTCTCAACTCATCTTAAAATTTTGAAAATTTTTCCAAACTCTTACCTCTCTCACTCAACCATTCACACACTATCTTTCTTTCTCCCTCTCATTTCGATTCTCGTCGAGTCTACCTGTAAATCATTACTATCACTACTACTATTACTATGTTTCTTTGCTTCAATGATATTTTAAAGTAGAAAACAAGCAGTAGAATGAACAAGAGAGAGAGAGAGAGAAAGTGAATGGAAAAAATTTCACTTCCCATTTTACCCAGTAACAACATTTGCTGTTGTGCCTCTCTTTCTCTCTTCTATTTTACGCCCTGAATTTTCTCTCTCTCTCTTTCCAACTCATACATCCAATTTTTTCTGTACAAGTGGAAAAACTTCGCCATCTTTTCGTAACTACTTGATGATGAAAATTTCCCCACCAAAAAATTTTCATTCTCTCTTCTAATCGTATCTCTTTTAAACAAAGATCTGCGGATACAAACCTCACCAGCATATATGAGGAAAAATAAGAATTGAATGTGTGTGTTGTGTGTGTGTAATGATTACGTGTTACTACGAAATTCTATGTCTTGAAAAGCCCCTCAAGTGAAGAGAGAGAGACTAAAAAAGTAATGATGAATGATGATCTGAATATCTTAGTCAGTGAATTTTGTTAATTTTTTCTCTGCTGCCTGCTATTATCAAAAGCGTGCATTTTGTGTGCGAGCAGTTTTCTCATTTCCCCAACATTGAGAAGAGAGAAAATTAAGATTACACTTTTTAAGGAAAAAACAATGGCCACAATTAGCGTTACAAATTTGTACAATCTTTCTCTCTTTCTTTCTCACTCTCTTCCAACATCAAATCTGTTCCTCTTCTTAAGAAAATACTTTCCTCGTATTCTTTTCTTTTCACACGTTTGATACATTCCCTAAAATTTTCCTTATTTGCTCTCTGTTTGTTCTTCCTGATCTGATCATCATCAAACTGGACCCAAACACACATACAAACATGCATATACATCACAACATTGTGATACAGAATGGTGAAAAGAGAGCGAAATGATCCATTACAAGCTAGCATTGAAATGGTACTTACTCAACCGCCGGTAAAACGGACCAAAGTATATCCACCGGATAGAGGTAATTATTTATGTCAATTAATTGACCCATTAATTATGATCCACAATGATGTGATTCATGAGCAATGGATTGACTAATCTAATACCCATTATTTCAATGAATCTAGTGTTGATTTATGCAAAACAGGAGAACGAAGAGGTTTTTCACCCCCTTCATCTTGTCCCTCCGACTTTAGTTGGTTTAGCGCTATCTATTCAGAATAAGTACAAATTGGACGCTAAACAAATAAGACACATCTATAAACGTAACGTTAAAGGGATAACCGTGCAAATGGATGACGATATGATAAAGCATTATTGCAATGAAGATTGTGTACTATTAGAAGTTCATCAGGTAGATGAGCATACTCACGATATAACTCTTGTCGAGTACAATCTACCTACAGCAAATTAAGTAAAAATTTTCATCATCAAATATACAAAAAATAACTTTAGAAGAAAGGGGGATACAGAACGAAGCGAAAACCTTGCGAAAGAGAAAAACCATCCATTACTCTACAACCACCACTACTACACACTACACACACATACATACACATACACTTGCAAATTACAATTATTCTGCGAATCAAACTCGTACTCATCCATCGTCATCATCAACGTTGTCTTCTCTTCTATCATCTTCTACTTCTTCTTCCTCCTTCCAATATCTGCCATCTTCGTCTATCTATTACTCTTCCTCTCTTCTCTGAACACCATGAACAAAAATTCATTGTAACTATTTGGGCTTCCAACATCAAGGAATATTCATCGTGATCTATCTCTCTCTTTCTCTCCTCTCCTCTACTATTGGTCAACCTCAATTATCTCAACCAATAACACAACGCTTCATCTTTAGTGATTATTTTTCGATAATTTATACAAACAAACAAAAAATCCAAAATTATTAAAAAAAACTCTTTGCATCTCATCTGACCAATTTCCATGTTCCGATAAGAAAAAAATTTTTTAATTAATTAAAGAAAACCACACAAATAAGAAAAACGATCATCACAGGCTGAGATCAGTGCAATTGGGGATAAACAGTGTTTTGTCATGAATTATATACTCTTACTTTGAAATCATCTTTCCTTCTCTCTCTCTTGAATTCTTTTCATGGGGAAGTTGACTTCACTCTCTTTCTTTCTCTCTATTTCCAATTCTTCTCTTCTCGAGAAGCCTGAGTTATACACAATGAACATAATGTCAAAGGGCTGATAAATTAATCTCATGCTCCTTAAATTATGTTAGTCATACAGGCCAGATAATCATGATTCTATCTCACAAACATGATTTTCCGAATTGATTCATAGACTCATAAATCTATTATCTATCGAATATTTTTGTCTTGCTTCCTAAGGTGGAATCATCATCTTTTTTTTCTATTCCTTCCTCTCTCTCTCTCTCTCTCTCTCTCTCTCTCTCTCTCTCTCTCTCTCTCTCTCTCTCTCTCTCTCTCTCTCTCTCTCTCTCTCTGTCTCTATCTCTCTATCCGCATGGGATCGCACACATTTTTTCTACTGTTTTTTTATTGCTGCCCGCTTTTTCGAAAAGAATTAAGATCAACAACATTTTTTATATCCTTCTTTTCCATCGATTCAATTTTCATATTATATAAGAAAAGAAAAGGCTGTATTGTAAAACAAATTAAAGAAAATTCTAAATTAACGCTTAAACAAAAGTGATCAAGTTTACCTTTATTCTGGACACTTTATCAAATGAAACTCTTCTACTCAAGCAACATGGAGTAGCATAGAATAGTGAGTAAAATTTACCGCTACGTTTTTGTGCCGTTCAAATTACTTGCAAATGATATTATTTCAGCTTGAGGTGAAATCTTTCTTAGGCAACCATCTAAATTTTCTCCTCATATCTCATGTGTTTTGAGGCGTACAATTTTTTTTTCTCTTCTTCTTCTTCTTCTTACCTAGCAGTGGGCGAGATTCGCCCAGAGAATCTGAAGGTCTTTCTAACTTACTTCATTTCGAGGTAAAAATCATGAAGAAAACAAAGTTAACGATCGCCTTCCAGCTAGCTAAGAACGATGATGATAAATTTTTTTCTTCTTACTATCTCTTTCTCTCTTTCTCTCTTTCTCTCTTTCTCTCTCTCTCTTTGATAATATATACTATGTCTGCAGAGGCACATCAAAGCTCAAACGATAACACGGAATGCGGAATGTCTAACAAGAACGATCGAAAGGAAGAGAAAGAAAGAGAGAATATGCCCTGAGAGTATCACATGAAGTTTTATGATGGACAGCTACCCTAAAAAATCATCATCATTCTACACATTGATCTAGATAATTAAACTTCAATAAAGAGTCAATTTAATGTGAAAAATATTATCACTTCCATAACACAGAACTTCCTCTTCGTTAGCAAAAACTTTTCAAGTTAAAATCGTTCTCAAAGTTTTCGTTACAAAACTTACAAGAAAAAACGTGCTGAGTACCGTTGCGCCATCTGTGAGACTAATAATGATAAGACTTTTTTGATCATGAAGCGGCATGTTTTGATGTGTTGTTGATGTGATATTGATTGTGGAAATAAAAAGATGTTCAATATTGATTTGGATTATAATTATAATTGTGGGTTGAAACATACTTGCTTTGGCTCATTGGTATAATGTCCCGATTGATAGTGACCATCGGTATTCTCTCATTAATACACTGTGGCTACTCAGCGGCACAATATCGATCCCATTTGCGGCTGATTGATCAAGAGTTTGATGGTTTTTTGCCTGCTGATATAATTGTTCAAGCATTGATCAGTTTATTTGTCTGTTTGTGTGGTATTGTATCGCTTACCGATGATTTTAAAGAGATTCGTGCTCTAAATGAATTGAATTCCAAAGAACTGGAAACACTGGAAAATAGGCCATCATTTTATCTATTCAATCATCGTGGTCGATTGCTCAGTCTTAAAGGTTCACGTGAAGACGAGACCGATGATTAGTGTCGCGCATTATCACTGCCATTTAAATTAACTTTCCATATAAACATACACGTTTTTTTTTGTTCTTGTGACTTTTTTTCTTCCTCTCCATTCTACTTCATACCCATCGATTGATTTGATTGATTTGAGTCACTGATTGAGGTTTATCGGTGGAGTATCAATTGATCTTTAAATCTTCCAAATTATGGCTCAAAATGATTCCATGCCACTGTACATCTTGGATCGAACTGGTGATAGTACCAAGATTGGTAAAGCTTTGGAAGCATCGGACAGTTCTGGTGATGATTCTGATATTAATGAAATCGTGAAAAAGAGATTAATCAAGAGAGCAAAGCGTAAAAAGCATCTGTCTAAATTGGATAAGAAAGTATTTGGAGAAGATCTTACCAAAAAAATTGGTGAATTTGTACAACATTCTGATGGTGATGATGATTGTGAAAAACAAGGTGAATCTCGAAAAGAAGCCGCATGGATCGATGATGATGATGAAATAAGGTAAATTGATACATACTGAACATGTATATTTTCAAGTAGTGTCATTCTAATCATGTGATTCGTTGATTGTGAATTCGTATCCTCAGAGCTGGCCAAGCATTCTATGATGTGAAAAAGTACCCCAAGAAAGTGGTACCAGAACAAAGCTATCGAAGTTATTTGGTAGAGAAGTTCACTGGTATTTATGGACAACCTCGCTGGGTTAAGAAAGCTGAAAAAAGATCTGCTACCAGAGATTCGGATGATGAGGAGGATGAAACTATAGAACCTGTAGGTGAATCGAAGAAAAAAGGTGTCAGATTAGAGAAAGATACTCTCAAGTACACTAGATGTGCTAGTCTTAATTTGCAACAGAAATCAAAGGTAATGCCTGGAATTATAGAATATCTGTTTTCAGTTACTCTTGTCATACTTTAAATTTATTCGAATCATCCTCAATTAAACTACCAACCTCTCTCATCTTTTAGGGCGTCATTGCAAGTGTTCAATTTCATCCATCATCCAATCTTGCATTGACTGCTTCGGCTAATGGGAATCTCAATGTTTTCCAAGTTGATGGTGATACAAATGCCAGTCTGCAAAATTTATACTTTGAAAATTTTCCTGTCGATCGAGCTCGATTCACTAAAGATGGAAATATGATTGTTATTGGGTCCAAGCCAGCATTAGGATATTTTTTTACTTATGACATGGTCAAAGGTCATACCAGTCGAGTGCCTCTCAAGCAAGCCAAGGAGAAGCTTGCTCTTCGTGGATTTGCTCTATCAGAAGATGGAAATCTTTTTGCCAGTAGGGGTAAAGATGGCAATATTTATCTGTTCACGATGAATTCTCGTGAATTAGTTTCCACCTTCAAGCTGAACGAGGAAGCTCATGGTCTAACATTTGACAAAGAAACGGGTAAATTGTTCTCCCATAGTGACGAAGGAGTTGTCTATGTTTTCGACATTCGACATACAAAACGCTGTTATCATCGTTTCATTGATCAAGGCTCACTGGGAGGTAGGTCATTAGCGATCGCTCCCAATCAAAGTCTAATCGCTACAGGAGATCAATCTGGCCTGGTGAATTTTTATCAATACGATAAAATTTGGAATACCGAACAGCCTAAACCAGTCAAAAGCCTTGTCAACTTGAAAACACCGATCGAATGTTTGAAATTCAATCACACCTCTGAGATGATGGCGATGTCCTCAGGATTTTCAGATAATGCAGTACGAATTGTTCACTGTCTATCTCAATCCGTTTTTAGCAATTTTCCACAGCCACACACCCAATTCAAGCGGATTACAGAAGTTGACTTCTCACCTAATAGCGGTTATCTCACCTTCGCTAATAATAGAGGAACTGCATTCCTATCTCTCTTGAATCATTATATTCATTATTGAAATTCAATTTAGATTCTCTCTCATAAAAAACTCTTTCCTTACTCTATGCATCACATTTTTTCTTTTTCGTGTCTCAAACATTCCCTAATTATTACTATGACGCAGTTATAGAGGAAAAATTTTTCATTGGGATGTGAACTCCTAGTTCCTCCAGTGAACTTCTGAATCTATTCATTTCCCCTGAATGAAACTCACCAAGAAACTTCGGAACAGTTCTAAATCTTCTATGCTTGATCCAAGTTGGGATTTTTACAAAGGAACGTTAGAATTCTACCCAAAAATTCTTGATTTATCTTTACTTTACTCGAACCATTTAGTTCTAATAATTCAGTAGACTTATTCATATCAGCACCCCAGTATAATATATGCGTGAGAATGAATAACAAACCAAGTATTATTTCAACGCTAAGAAATGAAGACTATCTTAAATGGCTCATCAAGATTGTTGAACTACTCCAATTGTAGATGCAAATTGTCGAAACTAATCTCAGATTCTCGAACTTATCATTCTTCTTGGATCAGACATTTACCTTCAATGTATCCAGTTCAGTTTCAAAGTCCATCTCGAGTTCAAAAGTTATGAGCAATCTCAATGAGTTTCTGTGACCGGAAAGATGAGATCTCGAAAATTTCACGTTAAGACTGCAATAACTTCCTTGTCCCAGAGACACGTTTTTCTTCCTCAATTGTGATTGTATTTATTATTGATCATGTCCAGTATAAGTAATCTGGTAAAAAATTTTGACCATAAAAAACTAGATTTGGAATTTATTCAATCTTGTCTAAACCTTTCTGGTAAAGTTTACTTCGACTTTGATGCTGGAGACTGGAATGATAAAGATATTCTGGAAGCCTTAGACGAAATTGATCATCGATATGATGGAACGAGGACCAGTTGGATACCGATTGTCTTTCAAAACAAAATATGGTTGTGTTTTAGTTACTATCTCACTGAATATTCAGAATTTGTGGATAAAGAGAATTTGGAATCCAAGAAAAACCATCTTTGGAGGTGTAAAATTTGTGGTCGTGAGATGGACTATTATGAAGATGAAAAAATGCATATTCTAGACGATGGGTGCATACTAAAGGGTATAGATGTCCACAAATACCCTCCTATAGAAAGTACTTAAGAGATGTCTTTCATTGCAAAACTATTTACAACTCAATCATATACAATTTTAAATTGAATTTTCTGCATCCCAATTATAATCAGCACACGTGACATTCCATCTCATTTTTCTGATCTATGTACAAATCAGCTCAATTTTAAGTCTCCTTTGGGAGATAAATGTACAATGTATTCAAAGCTTGATCAAGTTCAGATAACTAATCATGAATGAATTTTGCTTAGAATAGCTTGATAGTCAAATTTTTTATCTTGTGTAAGGAAAAGGGCGAGATTTGTGAATGGAGAACGTTATACCCCTTTCATTAAAATTCAAACTAAAACTGAAAATTTCATGTTCTGAGGGTTCAGAGCATCAGAAGATTGAAATTTCCCCCAGAATATCTATTCAATTCTTGAGAGAAGGGCAGGTTAAAAAAATGGACAATCATCTTTATACCATTTATGATTTCTTATGAACTGAACCTTACTAGCAATCGAGGGATGTTTGAGTTATATTGAAAAAAATGCACTAGGCAAGGGCTTCTTATGAAAGATAGAATTTAAATCAACAAAAAAGAAGGACCAAGGAATCTTCAAGATGGGTTGAAGCTTTCAGAGAGGAAAGAAAGAGCAATTTAACTTTCATTGAGACTGCTGAAAAAGAGCAACTTGTTGCTTTTTAACCCATTAAGTGTTCCAACAAGTGCTCTAAGTGATGCCTTAATGGATTGAACAATGTCATGCGGTTCAATGGGTAAGCTTGTAGACAACCATCTGGGAAGCATTTGTTGAATCATCAATGTTAACTTTTAAATCATTTGAATCGGTCAAGCGAAAAGAATCACACAAAATTTTACGAGTTCTTTTAAGGTGTTTAAGTGTTCATTTTTGTTACAAACAACAATTCAAATGATTTCTTGACAGCGATTCGAATCATTTCACCGGGCAATATATATTCACCGCTATGAATAAATATCAGAAAGAAAAAGAAGAAGAGGAAGATGGAGATAATGGTGAAATAAAAACGATATATAAATTGAAATCGACATGCCCATATCAGAAAAGTTCATAAAATAAATAACTTCCAATCCAGGTCGACGTGAAGATTTGTGAGAATGAGACACAAAATCGATGATCAATATTCTCTCTTCCTTTTTCAATCGTTTCTCGTTTGATTTACACTTGAACTCCAAGATTGAAGTTCTTTCAGTATGGTTAGACATGCGGTCTGAATTTTCGATTAGTAAACCTGTAAACTGGCAGCTGATTTAGCTATGATCGAAGGAGGATCAGATCGTTAAAGTGGATCAAAGGTGACTTGGTTAGCCAAAATTCTTGTCATTCTTTCCATATACATTGATCAAAATTAGCTTTTAACTTTTTGCTGGATAGAATTTCCTGCATTCCATCGATAAAACTTGGAGTCATGAGAAGGAATTCAAATTGAAGTCAACATTTCGAAATCAAATCTTTTTCTTTTAGCATTCCAACAATTCGAATCACAGATCATGTAGTTCAAATCAAAATACAGGAAAAGATCTCATGTGGTGAGAATGAAAGATCAATTTGAACTCGAACCGATAATTGATCGAAGCATCTGTGTACAGCTAATATTGATGAGGTATGATTTCGAAGAACTTTTCAACCTGAAATCACTGAGATCCCATTTGAGTGGGAAATATCATAATTGAAAATTTGCCCATGGTTCATGGTTCTCCAAGTAGCAGGAAATTTTCTCATCATTTACAGAACGTATAAATTCTGAGAAGAAGATGATCAAATTCCTTCTCTCTCTCTCAAGTCATTCAATCTCAACCTGAAGAATAATAATTACACGTTTCCCGATAGAACAGTGAAAGTGTATCTTGCCTAAGTGACAGTAACGATTGAAGGGCTGCAAAAAAAGCTTCACTTGCCTGGATCTTATTTTTTAGGCCCTAAAGGCTTAATTGACACTGTTCATCGATTCATTCGTGTTGTATTACCAAATTCCATGGGATTCAAGTACAACTGACCGAGTAATACGATAATGAGTATGAATTTTCTTCTCCTCACTCATGATACCTCACAACATGGTAGCAAATAAAGTATCTTCAAATTGATCCTCACTTTTACTCACTGATGAGATCACAAACGTTGATAATTTGACAATTTGAAGAATCGGTTTTCTCTTTTCACACACTCACAGTCACTCTTATGACAGAGTATGCATATTAAGAGGGTTCCATAATAATAATAATTATCATTCTTCATTCACTTCTCCCCTTGCCTCACTGAAAAAAATTGCAACATTCACGTAAAAAAGTCATTTTATTGATCATCAGAGGCATCAAGAGTTTTGCGTTCTAGAGTGAATTAGCTCAAGCAATACGTTTGAATGTTGATCACGCTTTGACCACAAAATTAACTCAATAAAAATTCACTTTCATTGAACAAGTAAGGCAGAGAGAGAGAGAGAGAGAGAGAGAGAGAGAGAGAGAGAGAGAGAGAGAGAGAGAGAGAGAGAGAATCTAATTTGCATTTTAATGCCTGATCAAATGAAATGCTTTGTATTCACAGTTTAATCATGAAAATATTACATCATTTATCATAGCCAATTTTATTCAGATTATTTTATCCACACACATTCATCCTCGGACACTAAATACCGTGACAGGCTCTTATATCAATGGATAAATTCTTTGAATCAGCATCTTGGGTATCCAGTCACGGGCACGAAGAAAGAAATCGAAATGGAATCTAACCTGGCAAATGCTACGGTCTTGGAGAATTTTTAAAAAGTGAAAATTTTTCAAAAATTTTTCGAATGTAAAAAATGAGAACAGAAACCTTGAAGACTCAACAGGGCGGTGGGATGGGAGGAGTAGATATATGTATGTATATGTGTGTATATACTGTGAAAGATTAGCAACTGAGAGAAAGAGTTGTTTTTGGTGATGGTATTCATATCACAGGAGGTCCTGGCAACATGCAAGATGATGGCAAAGACAAGCTATCATGAAGAGAGAAAAAAATGATGAGCTAATCACAGTTGCTACTATTGCTGTATGATTAGATATTTCCAGACATGGTAACACCATGGTCTGAGCATTTTGAACATGCAGAGAGACATGGAATTGATGAATGTAATTGGACAAACAACTGTGGCAACGATTCCAAGTGGAAACGATCAATCTTAGGTGTATGTTTGTACAGTTGTTACATGAATTGAAAAAGCTTCCCGTCAATCGAAACCCTTTTCATCTACTTTTCTTTTCACTTTCGTTGTGGTCATCTCAAATGAGTAGCCTCTTGTGCATATACTTTAACGAGAGGAATGCTGCTGGAAAAAAAATTCTTTCCAAAATACAATCTCTCCATCTACTCCACTCTCTGATTTTGATCAGCATACTCCTATTCACATGCAACTGAACTTTTACTAAGGTCACTTAGTTAGTTAGTTTGGAGAAAGTTTTGCAAGACAGGTGAACATTTGCTGTCCCATTTAATACTCTTCCTCCTTTGATTTCAAGATTGCTCAAATTGTGAGCATTCATAAAAATACACTTCCTGAGATGTTTTTCCTTATTTTTTTCATCTTCCTTTTTGGTGTTAAATTTTCAATGATGATAAAAGGGTTGAGGAAAAAGAAAGAAAAAATTTATTCACTAGATGTAACCACCTAATGATCATCATAAATCTTTTTTCTTCTTCTTTTTTCCCATAGAAAGAGAGAGAGAGAGAGAGAGAAATGAAGTCATCAAACACAAATTCAGCCCACAAATATTATTTTTGAATACTTTTTTTCCTCTATTCTCTTTGCATCTATCTATAACCCCCTTATTCTTACTCCCACTATACACACTACTTAACCGCCACATTTCATGTGTCCAATTTCCGATTCCAAATGGAGGCATGAATATCAAGGTGTATGGCCGAGTGACATGGAGAAGGAGAAGAAGAAAAGATATCTTTTATTTCAACTCAGTAGCCTTGAAGAGAGAGAGAGAGAGAGAGAGAGAGAGAGAGAAAGTAGAAAAATATGTTCATGATGAGAAAAATGCAAACTTCGATTCTATTCTGACCATGTTGGCGGAATGAGAATTCAGTAGAGCTGTTCATACACACACGCCAGCACGCCAGCATGATATACATGTAAGCGTAAACAGCAATTGAAGTGTTTTGTTTTAACTTGATGAATACAACTCACTATAAGAGTTAGGGTATATATACTGGTATGGTTTCTCAAGATTGTCGAACTCTTCACGAATAATCAACCAAGGACAAGTGCCACAGCATGTCCTTGTCATGAGGATGCTCATAAAAATAGTGGTCACACTGTTTGTATGTGTACTCATGGTAGGAATAAATTGAATATGAAATTTGGCCAAACTTCACAAAGAGAGAGAGAGAGAGAGAGAGAGAGAGAGAGAGAGAGAGAGAGAGAGAGAGAGAGGAAAAGAGGAACCACTCCTTCAACACATCATTCCTCTGGTGATTTCCCTAGACCTTCACTTTTCCATCATTTTCACAGTGGAGAGAGAGAGAAAGTTCATAATAATATTCATGATAATATTTGCTGCATAACAAGATGGAATGATGTAGGATTTTTTTTCTCTCCTTCTGAACATATTTTTCTTGTGTAATTACGATTGGATGTGTTAATTTTTGATTCATATAATTTCTTGATTGAACAGCATGTATACAAAATGCTGTAGGTAGATCTTTTTTTCAAATTGATCGAAAGAGTCAACTGTATGGTTGAATTTATTGATTGATTCAGTGAATTAAAATAACTCGATAGTTGCCAATAGGGAACTGATACGTTAAAACTATTATGGACATCAGGTATCATCATTTTTATCGTCAAGCTCAGAGCTTCTTATAGAGAGAAGCGATGCTTGATGTTGGTGATCAATCCTTTAGTCCATATCGAATTTACATGACATACATCTTCTTGGTCAATTCCACGGTTTTGTTGAAGAAGGCATATCGTTTTTAACCAACACCATGACGTGTGTATATGTATGTGTGTGTGTGTGTGTGTTTCAACTTGATAAACACAGCCTTCAGGGAGGTTCTTCTTGGAGAAAGAGATGGAAAGAGAGAGAAAGAAAAAAGGTAAAAAATTCTGAGTACGTCCATGAAGGCTCATCAAAAGCATCCATCCATCTATCTATCTGGGCTCAAGGAGAGAAAATTAGTCAAGAGAAAGAGAGAAAAATTTTTGAAATATCTTTTCCTCTCTTCTCCCACTCAGAGTAACATCAGCAAAAGTTTGGTTGGTTTAGTCAACAAGCGAAAACAGATATTTAACAAAATTTGACAACCGTTGGAGCATTGTTTTTTGGCTGTAAAAATTAAGGATATTGACCCGAAAAAAAATTGAAGAGAAGAGGGAGAAAAATTTTGGCTCATCTATCTGGAAAAGATAGAAAAATTTTTCTCTCTAATGTATCTGAATTCTGTGGGAATTCCTACACATCAGTGGCTCAGAATATTCTCTCTGGAGGTAATTCCTTGTTTCGGTTAGTTCAAAAATTCTAAATTCCACTGTAGTTCACGTCCATGTATTTTTCTCTCTCTCTCTCTTCTTTTTTGGTACAGTAGATATTGTTCACCATTAGTGCTACTTTTCATGACCAACTCTCACGTCCATCTAGAAGCTATCAGGTCTAATCTGTAATGATCATTATCATGAATCGTCGTCATTATAGCTCGATCTTAATGTGGTTAAGGTATTTTCTTCTTCCATGAGGGAGGCAAGATGGGTAGAGATAGAGACCACAGGCAAAAAATAATAATCTCACTTTCATATCTCCTCCAGGCAGTGAATGTGTGTACTTTAGCATTCTGTGTTAGTAGAGAGAGAGAGAGAGAGAGAGAGAGAGAGAGAGAGAGAGAGAGAGAGAGAGAGACTTCTAATTACTATCATGTGAGTCCAGCAATGAAGCCCTCTCATCCACTTGTGGCTGGACATCACGCATCGCTTTCATGGAATGAATCTCATGGAATGGAAAAAAGATGAATGGACTCATTTCTATTCCAAATCTCTAGGAATAACAGGTTTCATTTCTACAATGAAAAGAGTAGAAGAGATAAGTAAGGAGGAGTGAAGTGGAATTGTAGTATGAATATTCCATTGACAAGTATACACACATACACAATCTTGTAAGTGAGTCATTCAAGAGAATTTTTATTCCTGAGAATAGAAATAAAAAAGTTCTTCTCTCTCTCTCTTTCCACAAAAGTAATTGAAAGACATGAAATAAGAAGAGGAACAAGATTATGTGTTTGTGTGTAAATTTGGAAATTTTTTTCTCTCGCCAAAATCATGATAAGGAATTGAAGGGAAAAGGAGAGAGAGCAAAATAAGATAGAATAAAGATGAACGTGTGGAGTGTGTAAAGGAAGAAGCGTCGAACTCGAATCTCAATTCCAAACTTGAAAAGTATTTCCCATTATAATCATTGATGATGGTGGAATAGAAAGAGAGAGAGAGAAGAAAAAGCAGATAGATAGATAGTTTAGATAGAATTTTCCATGGGTCGTGATACCTGGGCCAAGCAGCTTGCAATTTTTAATGCCGTTTATTCATCGTTGTTCTCACTTTTTTACCTGGTATCCATTGTAAGCCCCTTTCTACATCTCTCTCTCTCTCTCTCTCTCTCTCTCTCTCTCTCTCTCTCTCTCTCTCTCTCTCTTGTTGGGCATGATTCGTTAATTTCGGCTAGATTTAGATGGAGTAGATGCTTTTCACTTCATCTTTCTCGTTTTCTATCTGTTCCCCCTATCTTTCCATCTCTCTTTTCCCTATCGCTTACACTTGTTCACTTGCATCTCATCATGATTTTATACAAACAAGAATAAGTACATGCGAGAGAGAGAGGGAGAGAGAAAAAGAGAATGAATACAACTATAACAACAAGTGAAATTCAATGGATAACCGAGAGAAGAATAGAGATCGGATAGAAACGAGGAAATGAAAAAAAAAGTATATATTTCGTATGCTCAGATACGCGAGATGGAAACGAGAAGGTTCCAGCTTCAAATTAGCCGGGAAGAGAGAGAGAGAGAGGAGAAATGTTCAGATTTGAAGCTAACCAAATGATGAAGCGAAAAAATCATGATTCAACCATAATCATTGTCACTGGGCTGCCGAAAGAAAAGTGTGTGTGTAAAGGAAGCGAGAGATGCTTCTGAATGTGGGCAGACTCGTGGCTAAACTTTTAACAATTTTAACAATTCAAGGATCTTTCTAGGGTGGATGTATGTCGATACCTGAGAGAGAGAGAGGAGAGAGAAAGGTTCCCCCCTAAAAAGCCGTCAATGAATGGTCAAAAAGAATAGGAGAGAGATGAAGAGTGTAGAGGAAGAATCATTCCACCATGCAGCATGAATTTTTAGAGGAATTGGGTGTAACATGAACACTATCACACCATCATCATCATGGATCATGTCATCATTTTTTGGTGGAGAGAAGAGAGGGGATCATGAATACACACCGGGTTAAGGTGATCATTTTTATATCGAAAAAAAAAGAGATTTATCTCTATAATACAATTTTTTTGATATGTACATTCATGAATTTCCACTGAATTCATGTGATAAAAAAATATTTATATATATATATATATATATATTATGAAGATAAAAAAAATTCATTTCATTCCTTATACATACATGTACATGTACATATATATATATGTATGTATTATTTACACGGGAACAGTTTTGATGTGGGATGTAAAAGATTGAAGTTTTTGATCTTGCTTTAAATCAAGTGCAACGGCAAGAGCTAAAAATGTTAATGCCACTTCAGGTATGACCGATATCATGGATACAAATAATCGTGAAACGTTATGGTAAAAGAATACGTATATTAGTGCAATTACGGAACGAATGATGAGCTCAGCAATTAAACAGTAAGCGTACACAAATAGTAGCTGATGATTTCTTAACCGTGATCCATACAGTCCAACCAATGATACGAATATAACAAAAATTGATGCAAGTGACACTTGTGCACCTGTTGTACCGATACGATGAAGTGGCTGTGGATCAATTATTCCCGCCAAAACGAGTGTTGTTACACCAATAAGTAGAGTGATTATATTGATAATCAGTAAAGTTCGTCTCATTATAAATGTTTGCCACTGTTTTCCGGTACGCTTTTTTCTCTTTGATTCAGCTTCCTTTTTTTTCATCTTTTTTCTCAACGCTTTTTCGTGGGCAGCATATGAATTCGCATGTGGGTGGTTGTGTGATGAGGAATTTTTATGCTGCTGCTGCTGATGGTGGTGATGATTCTTTTTTGAATGATGTTGATGATGATGATGTCCATTGGCATTCGGCATCAATTTAGTATTACCACCATCACAAATGGTGATGGACATATTTTTACCACCGCCACTGGTCAATTTGTCCACCGAACAATCGGTGTCCGCACCAGAAGCACTTCGATCTGTGGCACTACTTCCACTGGTGGTCAACATTTTTTTATGATGATGATGATGGTCATTATTGGGTGTACTACTTGATAGTAGTGAACTATTTAAACTATTATCTTCCAAATAAACTCGATGAATTTCATCTTCCGAACTATTGTTTCGGGCAATATTTTTGGTTCGAGTGTACGTTTTATTGTGGGCATGATATGGATACGCTGGATGACTGGTGGTAATGCCACCGCCACGATGATGTCCATTTCGTGGAATGGTTAAATTGATGGTGTTAGCATTGGTGGTACCATTTGTTGGTGTACCATTGGAAGATGTACGCTTTAAGCTTGCCGGAGAATTATCACTACTCACAAGAACTTCTTTCAGCATACTTTTACTTAAGGAATCAATTATGGACACCGATGTTGTGGTTGTTTTGGATGTTGGTGATTTACTGTTATTAAGTGCATTGGCCAGTTTGTGGCCATTTCGCCGTGGACTTGATGTGGTAAATTGCTTTTGTGTTGGCAATATGTATTTACTTTTGGTAACTATTACCGGATACTTGGGACGCTGAGTTGTGCTACTCTTTCCATACACATATGAAGACATGGTGTGTGTACTCTACTATTGCTGGATGATTTGATTGAAAATTCGAAGGTCACTTAATCACTTTCTAACTTAGGCGTATGTGTAACACTCACACATTCACACACACTCACACATTAATCGAATCACGATTTACGAATTTAAGAGAGCGAAAGAGATTGAAGAAATTTTTATCATTCAAAAAATCAATTGAACCTGATGACCTGATAATGGTGTAAATGAGTAGAATCGATAAATGAGAGATGGAAAAAGAGAGAAAAAAAACGTCAGTGTCAAATGGTCACAAGTTGATAGCCGGAAATACTTTCTTTTGGCCTCATGTTACGGTATCATAATTAATCTGTCACTAGGACTGGTTGGTGAGAGAAAAAAGGTAAGGCGTTAAAGTTGGAAGCTGTATGGAGGATGAAGATGAAGAAGCTGGAGAGATGTTGATGTTGATGAAGAAAAAGATGTTGATAAAGAAGAAGAAGAAGATGAGAAGAGGAAGAAGTTTCACCGAAATTGAAACCAGAAATTTTTGACTCTCAGATGTGTGTATATATGTTGTGAGTGTATGTTGTTGATGCTCGATTGCGATTAGAATGTTGACAATCAGGTTATTCAGTTTAGTTGTATAATGTTTCCGACGTTTTAGAAAAACGAGGTACGACAGTGAATAAAGTGTGTGATCAAATGAGAAAGAGATCCTCTCGAAACACCGAAGGGTGATACTAAGATTGAAAAATAGAGGGAGAGAAAAACTTATACACATACACAGTATAAGAATCACAATAATAATCCCGTTAGAATGTATTGATCATCATCACTTGTGGACTTGGTTGTTTTTCAAAACACACACACACTCACCAAAACGTCGATCATCATCGAAGATTCACAACATTTTAAGACGATGTTTGTTTCATGAAATTGAAATTGAAAAATGATTCGAAGTGTTTTCCTTGAGCGGGATACCTTCCTTCAGAACTTTGATACCAGAAGAAGTTGAGCGCCAAGAGTGAAAATAAGAGAGAGAGAAACTAAAAGAGAGAGATTGCCTTCAGGTAAAGCAACAGGACAAACTGGTTAGAGAATTTGGTTACTCATGAAGAGAGAGAGAAGAGAGAAGAGAGAGAGAGAGAGAGAGAGAGAGAGAGAGAGAGAGAGAGAGAGAGAGAGAGAGAGAGAGAGAGAGAGAGAGAGAGAGAGAGAGAGAGAGAGAGAGAGAGAGAGAGAGAGAGAGAGAGAGAGAGAGAGAGAGAGAGAGAGAGAGAGAGAGAGAGAGAGAGAGAGAGAGAGAGAGAGAGAGAGAGAGAGAGAGA
>QZCP01000069.1:52042-119542 GCA_003956705.1 Brevipalpus yothersi
GAGAGAGAGAGAGAGAGAGAGAGAGAGAGAGAGAGAGAGAGAGAGAGAGAGAGAGTAAAATTATTCATAAAAATCCATAAAGCTAAGAAAGAGAAACCTTAATCACTTTCGAAAGTTTATCTTCCAGGATACATCGCTCCTCTCTTTTTCGCTCTCTCCATCTTCATCTTCATCTATCTCTCTCTTCCTCTTGCTCATCAGTTCTTTCCTTCTCTTGGTTCACTCTCTCTCTCTTGCTCTCTTGCTCTCTTCATCAGACGCTCCTCATTTTCTTGATTAAATTTGAATTAACCCATCTTCGTCTATATATCCATGCTCCATGCACCGAATTAACTAATGAGAGGATATCGTTTGCCTTTTATTCCAAATATCTTTTCACCGATCGCAAGTTCAATTTCATTTTATAGTAACAAAAAGATGATTAAGCTGATCGCGTACGAATATATATATTTTTAATCTAACCAAACATTCAACCTACTAATTTCATGATGATTAATTTATTTTCATCGCTTTTATGATGATATGAAGATGAGAAAAAATCAATTGCCAGCTTTTGAAGAAGAAAAAAAAATCGATATGAGATCTTGAGAATTCACCGTCTGTATACAGCAACGAGCAGAAAAATGAACAAAATTACCGTTTACGAATGAATTCCGTATTCAATCTTTCCTGTCATTGAAATTGCAATAGACAATTGTGTTTGTGCGAATGAATGTGTAGATATATGGTCATTTGAGCAAAACAAGGCTCTTATCACGTATGATAGCTGAGTGCTCGTGTTCTTAGATGTATCCTCTAATAATTCTGACTCGAATCACGAATCTCGCTTTCTGACTTTGGGCCAACTATTAGAGAATTCGGTGAAATCAAACATCTTATCTCACATAAATAACGCATGGAATGGTTTCCACCTGAGAGGAATTGGTTTGATTGATTCCTTTTCTTTTCTAAGACAGATTATAGTGATTTCTTCAGTCTGTTTTTCTCTTTCAGCTTGATTCAGATTTTGAAATTTTTACACTTTTGTTTAGAGTCCATTTTGTCCATTTCGTTAGAAGTTTTATATACTTCATTTTCCAACATCGTCTTAGCTCTTCCCACATTAGTCAATGCCAAATAATACTAATCGAACTCTATCGCTTCCAAAGGTTTGATGTAACAGAACCATCTTTTTCCTACATTCCTTGTATGAACAGCTTGGCCATTATTTTCCATATATTTGATTAAAATATCCAACTGCTTGACGTTGATGGACCAATTTTTATTCAAAAAACCCACGAAATCATCCATAACTAAACATTTTCCGATCATATCATGTTTAGTAAGAAGTTGAATTAAATCTCTGCTACTCGATGCCAAAGCCTCAAGATTAACAAATTCGGTGAGCATTCCAACTCGCTCATCTATTATTTCACACTGTTCCTTGCCATCGCTCTGACCACTGATCAGCGAGAATCCCAAAGACAGTGGCTTCTTCAATGAATCAAAACCCCATGAAAGCCACCCTTGACCACTGCCGGAGGCTTTTGGAGACTTTTTAGAAATAAATTCAACCTTGGGCATTATACACGATCTTCGAAGCATCTCGCTCAACACCAGACGAATACAATCAGCATCTGGTACCAGTGTACCATGTCGAAAATGTCTCCGTACATCAGTGACCGTAATGCCGAAAATATGGTCACTAGAACACCAATCATTAATGGAAACAATCCAATGATTCATTTTACCATCAAAACCTTCTGGATTAAGATCACGTTCTCGAAATTTACCATACAAATGGCGTATCCTCGGATCATCTACACCATCTGTACCATCACCACCACTTAGACTCATTGGTGGCTCTTTCTCCAACCTCAACTCAATTAATTCAACCAAGAGAGAAAAATAGTAACAATCACATCAATCTATCGGTATTAACAAAATATTACTAAGGTGAATCATAATAACAGTAAAAGTAATAACAGTTCCAGCAACATTTATGCATTTAGACAAGTAGGCTTGAGTCTATTCAAGTTTCACTATTTCTTTTAATTTCTTCATCTATTCGCTCTTTAGCTCTATACACTTTAGATTGAAGATAAAAAGAACCACCTTTCGACTTATCATTTACATTGAAAAGGTGATCATATTGTCTTTGAATTTCTTCTGGATCTAATTTACGGTCAACATTTAAAATTCTAACAGCTTCTTCTAGAGAGATACCCAATTTTAGATCTAAATCAGATGAATTTGCACTAACTTTGGGACCAGATGAATCGGTTGTCTGACGATTTTGTGCAGCCGCTTGTGCGGCACTCATTTCCTGCCTCAAGGCACGTGCAAAAGCGCGTCCAACCACTTGGGCACCCATAACAGCAATTTTGGCAAGATATCGGGCCTTTCGATTTCATAATAATAATCAATCACATCATCGATAAAATAGAGAGATAAGAAAGAGAGGGAGAGACAGAAAGCGAAAATCAGAAATCAAATCATTCGAACTCATTACACCACTACTTACCATCACAGATTGATCACCGATTTAAGTGAGAAAAAAAAATACACAAATGAAGCCCGTAAGGCGTTAAATTTTTCACTCACTCTGCAATTTTAAGTATATATATACACATATAATTAATTCAACTATATACACTTGACCAGGTCGACATCATCAACATTACCATTAGTCAGGTCAATAGCTGGAAGGCATCACTTTAAAGCATGTTGTTTTGATGCGAAAATAAAGTAAAATTTTTTCGCCTGAACACATGTCAAAACAAGTGCACTACATCAGCGCCCTCTTGACTAGTGCTGCTGTCTAGTATTTTTAGTATACTAATAAGTAGCAACACATGTTGCTAGGTGTCGCTTGGATCGAATCATGATATTTTTGAAAAATATTTTTCTGTTGTTTTGTTGTGATGTTCGTTGGAATGTTGTTGTGAGTCATCATTAAATTGAAAGGTGCTGTGTTGTGATAAATCAATTGTTTTTATTGTGAATTTTTTTTGATTGAATATATCACGCATTGATTAGATTGTTAATTATGTCCTCACCGATGGTGAAGAAAGAGTCACCTATGAGTCCAAGTGGTGGTGATGGTACAGATGGTGTGGACAATCCGAGGATACGCCATTTGTATGGTAAATTTCGAGAACGTGATCTTAATCCGGAAGGTTTTGATGGTAAAATGAATCATTGGATTGTTTCCATTAATGATTGGTGTTCTAGTGAACATATTTTTGGTATCACGGTCACCGATGTACGGAGACATTTTCGACATGGTACACTGGTGCCCGATGCTGATTGTATTCGTCTGGTGTTGAGCGAGATGCTTCGAAGATCGTGTATAATGCCCAAGGTTGAATTTATTTCCAAAAAGTCTCCAAAAGCATCTGGCAGTGGTCAAGGGTGGCTTTCATGGGGTTTTGATTCATTGAAGAAGCCACTGTCGTTCGGATTCTCGCTGATCAGTGGTCAGAGCGATGGCAAGGAACAGTGTGAAATAATAGATGAGCGAGTTGGAATGCTCACCGAATTTGTTAATCTTGAGGCTTTGGCATCGAGTAGCAGAGATTTAATTCAACTTCTTACTAAACATGATATGATCGGAAAGTGTTTAGTAATGGATGATTTCGTAGGTTTTGTGAATAAAAATTGGTCTATCAACGTCAAGCAGTTGGATATTTTAATCAAATATATGGAAAATAATGGTCAAGCCGTGCGCAAAAAAGAGAAAGAGACCAGTTACATCAAATTTGGAGAGGCGGTAGAGTTTACTGATTTTGATTTGACATTAACCAAGATGGAAAGAGCTCGGACAATGTTGGAATATGAAGTGGATAAAACTTCTAATGAAATGGAGGAATTGCGAAACAAAAGTAAAGAAATTTTGAAATCTGGAAACAAGTTGAAAGCGAAAAACTTATTAAGACAGAAGAAAGCACTTGAATCAGTTATGGAAAAGAAGGAGAACCAATTGAATGCTCTCAACGCCTTTATTGTCCAACTTCTTGACTCTCAATCCACTAAAGTCGTTTTCGATGCCTGTCAAAGTTATACTGGTAGCCTGAAGTCAGCTGTCGAAGCTGAGAGCTTGGATTCAGTACTAGCAGATGTCGAGGAAACAATGGAACAATATAATGAACTTAAATTCGATCTGAGTCGTGTAGCTCCAAGTGTCGATGACACCGAGTTAGAAGATGAAATGGCTCAACTTGCACAAGAAAACGCTAAAGATGCTGAAGAAGCAGAAGAAGCAGAAGAATCACCAGCTGATATCTCTCTACCTAAGGTGCCCACTGGTATGGTTGATGATCTCGAGGAACGTCTCAACAATTTGAGGTCTCACCGTAGAGAACAAGTTGACACTGCTCAGTAAACTCTCCAGCCTCTAGTCCGCTTATAAGACCCTCCCAATACCTTCCATCAGATGAGGTCTCCACATATAACTGTCCAATAAAGACACTGAATTAGGATTGAATCATTGTTCATGATTTATTCTGCCACGATTTTGAAGAATGCAGCTCCTTCCTCCCCGGGAACTACGTTTGTACCACTTATTTCCAGGTTAATAGATATTTTCCATGCTGATCCACCTTCTCTCATAATGTCTCCTTTTTATTTTAGATTATGATCTATTGAAAGCTTCATCTTCGTCAAGAGGGTTAAGGTATATAAAATATACACAACTTCTGTCATTTTTTTCAAAAAAAAAGTCTTTTGACAATTTGTTATGTGATTCCAAATAAAAGCAATTAGAAAAGTAAGCTAAATTTTTCTCTTCTCGGGACTTTGTTGATTACAACTCTCCCATCATAACTTAATGATGCGAAAATCCATGGATCAGTTGCTGACCACTCGGCAGCGTAAACACTATCCTCGTGTTCTTCATAAGTGGCAACCACTCCATCAGATAAATTTTTGTGAGATTTAATGTTTGATTCCTCACAATCTCCCTCATCTAATAGTTGGCCCAAAGTTTGTGAGGCAAGACTTGTGATTCGAGTTAGAATCACTCGTGAATCACTGCTACATGTGAGAACAAGTTGATCGTGAAATTGATTGTATCTCACAGACCAGACCCAATGGGAATGATTCTGTAAGGTCATCGCAGGAGTGTCAGTTTTTCGTGTGTCCCAAAATTTGTATTCACAATCATCACCACATGTTGCCAAATAATACTGAGCATTAGGGTTGAAGTCAAGGTCTCTCACTTGCTGGCCATGAGCATTCAAATACCACGCAAAAGAGGAACCTGGTTTAACTCGAACATCTTTCGCATAAACATTGTTGCCCATCGCAATTCCAATGATAGAACAATTGGAATGTGGACTCCATCGAATAGCACTAATCTTGCTCATTTTGTTGCTAACTTTACTGGTGACTGCTGATGGCTCAACTGGAGAGCTCCACACTGGTTGAGGATTCTCGAGATCCCATATCAGTACCTTTTTCTCCTCAAAAGTGGCCAATTGATTGCCATCCTCTGGCTGCCATACAGACGTTTGTCTAACATTGACTGGTGAAGTATCTGTAAAATTCCAGGAAAAAAGATTAAAGCATTTCTAAAGTCCCATATGCATCAGAGTTGAGTCTGCCATTCTTCATGGAAAAAGCTCCACTCAACAATTGTGTCACTCATGACAGGGAAATGGAAGTGATCAAATAAAAAACCACTTACTAGCACGAAAATCGCGTATTTTTTTCAAAGGAAGTGGTGTTGTGTATTCCTCTTCATTAATTGGATTAGTAAAATTTGCCGGAAGCTCGAACAGAGAGCACATTGACCCTTGTTTAAAGTCTCGTGTGGTGGATGACGGTGAATAGCATGTGGTTACTAGTTGAGGATTTTTGGAGCTACAGCTAATGTGCCATATTTCACCTTCATCATGTTTAAATATGGCTTTGGTCAATGTACTCTTTTCCTCGGAAAATTCTAATAAATATACTTGATTTGCGGTCTGTAGTGATTGAGTGCCAACCAGAAAGCGAATCAACGAGTTTTCGGAACTTGAATTGGAAACATTTTGAGAGCAAAGTGCACGTGCTTGATGCTCAATACCATAAATTAATGGAGATTCCAACTCTTTACCGGTAATGGAGTCCATAATTCCAAATGAAAATGGAGATAAAGAGAGAGAGAGAAAGATAGAGAGATATCCAAATAATCAGCTCAACCAATGGAATGGAATCAAATTTCTTATCACATACACACACACACGATCCCGTAATTCATCTGGAGCCTCTTAAATGACAGCTTGATGATAATGTCATCCCCTTCCTAGTAAATATATATCATAATCAAAAGATTGTTGTCAACAAATTGAAAACACACTATCAACACCCGGAAACATATTGGACATCCTGACAACAACAATACATCCACATCATCAGATACACACACAATATTCAACCAGAAACATTATCATCATCTGTTTGCCCGATTGTTTGTTTACATGCACACCAAGAACGACATGCGTTTGTGAGTGAGGCAAGAATTGATCCTTTGGTCTGATGCATTGTGTGAGAGTTGAAACTTTGATCCAGAATCAATGTCGTTGGAATATTGATGCCTAAATTCATTTTGATTCATTCGTACATGATTGGTGAGAGAGAATCTCTCTGTTGGTTAGGAGAAATCATCATTCCATCAAAATTCCATTCATTTGACGAGAATGTTCTAAGGGTGACGAAAGTATATCTTGGTTAGGACTTTTTCAAACTTTTTGAATTGTTCACATTCCCTGCAGTTGCTTAGTCAAAATTTTTGCAATTAATTTTTGAATAGCACCAAAAATGTACTCATGGTTGGGGAAATATGTTTGTGTATGTGTGTGAGAGAGAGAGAATTACCCATGTTCAAATGTTGAAGCAAAATTGTGGCTAATATTTTCCCGAATCGATCCAATTAAAGGAATAAAAAGAAGAAGAAGCAAGCCAGCAGCATCTTTGCGTTATTTTGACTGTGTGTGAGAAAGAAAGAGTTAATCGAGGCCAATCTGGGTGAAGATTGAATCATGACAGCATGCGGTGAACATGTGACATCAAGCATGGACATGGTTAAAGTAAGAAGGGGGAAGTAGAGCAAGAGAGTGCAAGTATAAGTATGAAAAAATGAGTTGAAAAAAAAGGGTTCTCTTGTTGTCGTTAATGCAAATGGATGTGATCACAAATTATCACTCATTACGAATGCATAAGATTTTTCGTCTCTCATTATTGTCATTATCATAGTATGTTATTCATTCAACTTATCATTTTCTCTCTCTCTCTCTCTCTCTCTCTCTCTCTCTTTCAAATCGTTTGTTGGTTGACGATTTTGATCTTCAATTTTTCACTCTTCACTATTACCGGTCAATCAAACCGGTTAATGTTTGAGAGAAATTGTGTGTGTATGTTCGATAGAGAATTCAATTGACGTCCAATAAAATCGAGAAAAAGAGGAAGAAAGAAAAAATTGACGTTAGGTCAGTTGATTTTGTATTTTACATGCAAAATGAATAGAGAGAAAGAGAGAGAGAATATATAGTGGAAGGGAATTTAAATTGGCATTGGAAAATCCTGGATGACGTCCATCACCCAACATCAACATTTTTATCAGCCTCCATTCAAACAGCCAACCACCCACTCAATCTACACTATCTATCTTGGCCTGGGTATTGGCGAGGCCTGTTGGATGGGAAAAAAGTGGAGAGAAAGAAAGAGAATGTAGAAGTTTAATAGTTTTTTTCAGTCGAAAAAATTTCTTTCCAACAAAATTTCTATCTATTCGCTCGATTCAAAATTCGTTTGTTTGTAAATATACGTATGCATACAAACATTATATCAAAAATTGACATTCACTTGTGACCTTAACAATTCAAGCTACTAAATTTATTTCTACTCAACATCTCTCTCTCTCTCTCTCTCTCTCTCTCTCTCTCTCTCTCTCTCTCTCTCTCTCTCTCTCTCTCTCTTCCTTTTAGAAATTTTTTCTCTTTCACATACTATTCCAATGGGCTTGCCATCATTAAATCAAAATTCACATTACAAACTATCTACTGTATTCTGATAATATCTTTCAAGGTAATGGAAAACCTTCACTTCTACCACTTCGGTTCACTTGATTCTCTTTGAGTGAAACGTATATTTCATTCCTTCAACACTATTGATGAGGAGAAAGAGAAAGAGAATGTGATC
Organism: Brevipalpus yothersi; assembly: GCA_003956705.1. Lineage (NCBI taxonomy): Eukaryota > Metazoa > Arthropoda > Arachnida > Trombidiformes > Tenuipalpidae > Brevipalpus > Brevipalpus yothersi. The sequence continues at coordinate 60,203 of QZCP01000069.1, forward strand.
TAGCATTTAGAAGATAGAGATGGAGAGTAGTGATTGAGAGAACAAAATTATCAGCCTCACAGCAATTCAGGCTGACTCGATATGATCATTTCTTGATTTTCTATCTCTCTTCCACTCTTTCCTCTATTCACTCAATTCGAACCTTCTCTCTTGCAGAGAAAGAGAAAGAGAGAGAAGTAAATACACAAAATAGAATTTGATTTCCGGCTTATACTAGTGACTTGTAGTACATACAAAATCTAAGCTCAACATAACGTCATAAGTGAAAAAAAAGAGTTCCAACGAAGAGAAAAAAGAACAAATCAGGTCAAAAATCAGAACGATATCGGTGGTAACTGGGCGATCATGTAAGGTAGATACACTATTTGTAGCATGAAATGACCAGTAAGCATGATGATGAGATTCATAGTAACCAGTCAACTGATTACGGTCCAGAATCAAGTGATAGATCGATAGATAGGATAGAAAGGGAGAGAGAAGAAGGAGAGAGAAAAATTTTGGGGTGACACAAGCGTCTCTTAAGATCATTCAGTTGTACAAGTTCGATGGTCCAGAAAGAGAGAGAGAGAGAGAGAGAGAGAGAGAGAGAGAGAGAGAGAGAGAGAGAGAGAGAGAGAGAGATGGAGAAGAAAGATTCACTCTATCAGGTTATGGTAAGCAGAAGAAATTGAAATTGATAATGAGAGCGAAAAGAAATTGAATTCAGTTTTACTGACATCATTTTTGCCCCCTGGTCATCAGAAAATAATGTACACCTCTTGATTTACCCGATCTAACGGCTATTCAGATGACTGATCTGAACAGTTTCATGATTGCTATTAAGGCCATGAAATAGACACTCTTTGAAGTGCAAAAAAGCCAATTGGAATATCTTCTCGTTGTATGAAAAGTAATGGTATCGACAGAATTGAACGAATTCTTCAAGTCCAGTCAACCACCAAGTCAACGGTGTGCACATTCGGAAGTTCCGTTTGCAGATGAGCAATTATCAACATGATACAGGATTCAGGAGAGTCTGTCGATCCGATCAGAAAATATACATACATACATCTTTATGAGTGCAAACATTTCATTTCACCAACAACGAGAAAAAAGAGAGAGAGAGATAAATATTCTTCCTTGGTTGGTCAGAAAAACACGGAACGATATAATCTGCATGGTCAACTAACAAAATTTTCAAGTAACATAGCCTTAGGTGATCTGGTAATTCGAAGCTTCGGTGGCTGGCCTCACTCGATCATCACGATGAGTTGAAATGAGTAGAGAAGATAGAGAAGAGAGAAGAGAGAAAGAAGATGAGAAAGAAGAGTGGACTGAATGATACTGGTCCAACTGGTGAAATGATCGTAAAAGTTGGCCTAAGTTTGGGCAATGAACTCCGTTCTCCAGCAACATGGCAGAGAGAGAGAGATGTTTCATGTCAGTACATGTACATATATATTGGTGTGTGTGTGCAATGTTTCAAATGTTTGGCTTGAAATCGGATGCGATCAGCTCATTTCTTTATTTTTTGACTCCCGTTTGAGTAGCCCATTTCAACAATCGGTCAGGAGAGTATAACTTTTCATTATCGTTCCTATATCAACTCCCACCTCTTCTTTCTCCCCTAAAATTCACCAAGATTCCCAGATTAATCTCTGCATTCATGCTGAATATTGATGAGCAATTGAATAGCTATCTGAATGGATATCATTCATGATCTGATAGTGTATGATCATCACAATGAGGAATGATGATATAATGTTCATCTGCCAAAATCAGTTGGCTTTCAGGATAGACTTTCTGGGTACAAATTCAATTCAAATTCATGTATATTCATGTTCTCATACTATTGACGGAGGCAGAGTAAAAGAGGCATAAAATGATGATCATTTCGATTGCTGACACTTTTGTTGGTGTAGATGAGATGACAGATTTTGGTGATGGAAAAAGACGTTTGACCCCAAGAATATTGAATGAATATGATGAGTTCGTTGGCCATTGATAGAGTTAATGTACCAGAATACATGATGTCAATTTGATTAAGGACAAACGAAGCTCATCATTTCGAATGGATCAATGTAAGAATTTCTTTCGTTTCGGTTCTCATACTGTTGATATAGATTTTTGATCAATATTATCGATGTAAAATGAGTTTAAATGAATCATGTTTAGTCATTAGTGTTTGGATTTTGATTTCTGGTATCACTCTATTCCAATCATTTTTACCATTTGCTTTTCATTCGATGCTTGATAAGTGATGAAAGATAATCATCAACATCATAATGAGACATACAGACACACACACACATGGCGAGTCTCAAACTTAATTTAAATCAAAGGTGAATGATTTTCATTCACGCAAATGATCATTGTATTGCAAAATTTCGATACAACTAACGGAACAAAATATGAACACACACAAATGATTATAATTTTGTACCGATACAAGCAGGTATCGAGTAACTATTTTTTTTTTATTTGAACTCTTTTTTTTCGCTTTTGATAACTTAAAATAAGTTTGAAATTATCATCAAAACTATATTGCTAGTGATATACATGTATGCATATATATATATGTGAATGAAGAGGCCAATCGAATGGCCAAGAATGAATATGATGAAATATATGAAAGTATTTACAAGTTACTCATTTGTAGTTGCTGTTGTTGTTGGAACATTTGAGTTTGTATGGAAATGATGGAGAGAGAGAGAAGCAGGTTACAAAAAGTATGCTTAAAAAAAGCTGAAAGAAAATTAAATTGAAAATCGGAACCCTATCGAGATGGAAGTTCAGGATAGAAAGATAATGAGATGAAATGAAAGAGGAAAGAAAAGTTCTACTCTATTAACAGAATAGTACTTTTCTCTCTTACTCTTCCTACTCTTTACCATCTATTGATCTTCTCTCTCTCTTCTTATGCATAACCAATAAGCAGCATTAAATGAGAAGTGAAATGATTCAATTAAAGAGATTACTGATAAGATATGGGGAAAGATAATCATTAGATGAAACTAGAGTAATTTTACGGGATTTTTAGGGATAAAATTGTGTTTACGATCAGCATCACGTGAATCGAGTATGGGAACAATATTGGAAAAGTTATTATTATTTAAGGGACATAATTTGTGTTTGTGTATGTATGTTTGTGAGCTTGCACAATCGTGGGAAAAACTATCGAAGCTTTTGAGTGTGAGAGAAAGAGAAAGATGAGAGAGAGAAAGAAAATGAGTAACAATGGACGTGGATGAACAATCAAAATGACAATCAATGCGAATCAACGAATGACATCAAAAAAATCATGATCACGTCGATGAGAGGTCATATAGGCTCTCTCCCTCTCAAGAGATCGTGAGGAAGAGAGAGAGAGAGAGAGAGAAAAGAAAGCCTTACATTTTATCTCCTCAGCCACTCGACAGTGAATGTGTGATCTGAATGCTAGGATTTAGGTGAATATTGTGGATTGTTGGGACTCTCGGTGATGGAACGAAGTTCATATGTTTTGGTCCCAGTATTGTTATTACTTGCAGATTCCATGTCTCCATTGCGAAAGATGATAAGACGCAGATCGGTGTGCAAATATAATCGGCCTGATTTGGAAGTTTCGAACCTGAAATAGAGTCAGCAGCAAAGTGAGCTGAGTGTGTATGTGTGATTGGAAAAATTTAGTCGCCATATCATGGCTGCAAACTGATTTGCTCTTCATCTTTATACGGAAGTAAATGTAAGCTCTCTCTCTCTCTCTCTCCACTCATACTCTCCGGATTACTTCTCTCAAGATAGTCCTGATTGATTCAGCTCATGTCAAGCAGCCAGTGAGTCAAGCAATCAAGTGAAGACATGGTTTGAGAGAGAGAGAGAGAGAGAGAGAGAGAGAGAGAGAGAGAGAGAAAAGTATTTTCGATAGTGTGAGTTTTATTTCGAAAAAATATCACTTTTCGATGAGGTAAACTTGAACGATCGTATCAGAACTTGCTCACTGAAGGAATTTTTCTTGCCCTTTGTCAGATGAATTGAATTGTTTGTTAGGAATTAGGGTGACTTGAGTACCACAAAGCAGGGTAAATTCAATGGGAAGATTAAGAGAGAGAAGATTCATCTCCCCCTCTCTTACATGCTCTTCAGTCAAATAATAGAAGATCTGGAGGGGGAATTGTGAGCTTCCTGATTCAGCTTTCACCTTCTGATATCGATCAAATCTTTTTTCTAATCACAAATCATTGGTAATGATGAGTGGAAAAAAGATTTGCTCCCCTAATCAATATTGTGCAATATGCAAATGATATGTATGTAAAACAAACCTGAGATGAATGAGGTATCGGAGCCATTTGCGAGCAGAGAGATCAGTTGGACTTGTTCCTGGAGGCATACAGTAGGTTCGTTGTCGGAGGAAAGTTCGGCTGTTGGCTGGCATATCTTTGAGATCATATCGAACTAGAAAAATGTGTACCACTGTGCCACATGGATTGAAGAGGGCCTAAATTTTTTTGTCATGATAAAAGAATAAAATACGCCAATTTAAAGAATTGAGCCCAGCAAAAGAGCAAATTGGATTCTATTTTCTGGAATCAATTTACATCTTCCTTCAAATTCTAGGGAATCCTAGTAAATAAACAGGGAGAGCAAGTTCAACAGTGATTGCACAAACATGAATAATACAGGATCACTCTCTTCCTCTCCTCTTTCATACTGTATTCTTTTGTACATTATTGCTGCTATGCTTCCAGAGGGTAACAATGCTCAAGTGTGTCGGGTGATCATGATAATTTGCATTAAAGTATACAAGAGGGCCTGTAAAGTGTCATGGTGTACTGACCAATTGAATGACTCCATCTCGGCCAGGAACACGATAGCGAGTTTTGTTCAAGTTTATGTAGCCCTAGGGCAATAAATAAGAGAGAGAGAAAAAAAAATTAAAAATAATGATCACAAAGTAGACACTAATGGATTCACTGAGAGAAAGAAAGAGGAAGGTGGAAAGAGAGAGAGAGAAAGGAAGAAAGAAGAGAGAAGAGAGAGAGAGAAAACATGTGAAAGGGGGGTGAAGGGCTGAGAGAGAAGGGAGAGGCAACAAAGCAAAGAGTAGTGAATGCTGGGAGAGAGAGAGAGAAGCAAGCAGAACGAGAATGGAGAGGAGAAGAGAGAGAAGTTCTAAATAGTGGGGAGTGATTCTTAAAGGAGAGAGAGAGAGAGGAGAGTTGTTGGTTTGGAGAGAGAGAAAAAGAAAGAGAAAGAGAAAACTTTGGTGTAGAAAAAAAGAGAAGAGAGAGAAACATGGTAGTGGAAAAAATCTCATAGAGAGAGGAGGTGAAGAGAGAGGGAGTAGGAAGAAGAGGTCAAATTTGGCTCATCCATCGTTAAGAGAGAAAAAAATAATTTTGGGTTACCATTTGATTTGTATGTGTATGTATAAATGTATTCTGATACACTTACCAGATAGGGAGTTGTAACCTTATCATGATCATGAATTGCATAGAAAAATACCGTCACTGGCAAGTGGACACGCTTTGAACATTGATTAAGAGAAAAGTTTGTGGCCACTATCTCGGCCGAAAAATCTTCCACCACTCTAGTTGGGGCGATTCTCCCATTGAGCATAGATTCCTGTACAGTTGCATGTACACGTATGTGTAGAGGCGAGAGTGAAAAAAAAATAAGAATGCATCAAATGTATGAAGATGAGAGAACAAGGGAATGGAAAATTTGTCTCAATTGTTCAAATCATCATGGTCATCTAGTGTTATTGATCTGAACCATCAAAATTCTTCCCACTTCATTTTTCTCTCTTCTCTCGCCCTTTCATTTAGTGTTACCAGTTATCGTCACGATGCAACCACACAATGAATAATAGAACAAGTGAGAGAAAGAGAGAAAGAGAGAAAAAGAGAGAGAGAGAGAGAGAGAGAGAGAGAGAAAGAGAGAGAGAAAGAGAGAGAGAAAGAGAGAGAGAGAGAGAGAAAGAGAGAGAGAAAGGAAGCAAGAAAAAGAGAAGAATGTACACTATTTCATGCCCAACATATATACAAAAACCTACCTCAAAATTGCCCAATAAGCCAACCGATTTAGCTATTGGTGAGCCTTTATTCCGTTTTAATAAAAAGACCATATGTAAATATTTTGTTGATCCAAATCACTGGATGCAAATCAATGAATCACCATATACACAGAAATCCTTGGACCAACCAGAAATAAGGGCCAAAAGTAGAACTATTCTTTGGAATATACATCAATACACTGACACATCGAGAGAAAGAGAGAGAATAAAGAGAGAGAGAGAGAGAGCTAGTTCAGCAGAATAGAGAGAGAGAAAGAAAGAGAATCTCGAGCCTCAGCAACACACAAACGCATGGCTTATTGGTGAGCTTGTGTTGTCTCTCTCTCTCTCTCTCACTTTTTCTCCCTTCAACAACAGGCCTTTAAAAATGATGCCTCTTGCATCACTTTATTTACAACCAAAATTTTCTTATCGAACTTACTGCTGCCACCTGATAACATGTGATTCTAATGCTTACATTACTATGGTGATGTAAACAATTGCATACATTCATCTGAATTCCGTTAATCACCATCTTCGATGTTGATTAGTTTCTCGTGTGAGAGGATTTGTTTGTGTGTGTTTAGGAATAATGATAATGTGATGTGATGTAATTTTATTCAATTGTGTTACCTTGATTTGTGTTTATGTGTTTAAGTTGTATTAGAAAATGCCAAGCTCACAAAAAGAACGAAATGAGTCTCCAATAAATTGTATTTTTTTCTGTGAATTTGATTGTGTTTATGGACCTAAGATCACTTATCAGGTGTGTATGATGATCATTTGGAAGTATTTTTCTGAATTGTTCAATGATTGATCTTGCTATAGGTTCCCGATAATACTGTACAGAAAGAACAATTTGAGGCGTTCAATGTTTATTTGATTCCCAAGAAAGAACTGGAAGGCCGATTGATTACCGTGTAAGATTATCGTCAACTTTACTTTAATTTATAAAGTTTCATTTGAATATCATACTAATTGATGTCATGGTGTATCGTGTTGATATATCATCCACAGGAATCATAGTCAGCTGAAGATTCTTGGTTATCCTGTTGGTCTTGATGGTCCTCAATACTCTCGAAATCGACTCATATTCAATCTTTGTTTTGTATGCATACCTTCCATGAGAACTGTTCAATATGAGCCTGTTGTCAAGAAGCTTGCTCATTATCTCATCAGTCTGGAAAAAGAGTGCCAATTTATATCAAATGAAAAAACCAAGAGTGAACTTCCCGGAATCATGAACAAAATAAGAGATCAATTGAACAGCCCAGATCGCTCTTGCAATCTGCCAATAAGTAATTTGAATTCTTTTCCAAATCAAAACCCATATTCTACATTGGTTTATTTTTTTCTAGCTGAATCCACAACTATTTATCTTAAAGTGGCTCGTGTCCGCCCGAAGCCTGATCCTGTGGAGGATGAAGATGTTCCAATTTTTTTGTCAAGTGAAGGTTCTATTGTGCCAAGTGAATGGGATCTTACAACCCAACAGGTAAGAATGATTCATACTTTATTCGTATTAAACTAATTTTGTATCACACTCATTGTTTCATTTTAGGTTATACCATTTATCGATGGCTATCGGCATGTTGCAATGATAGCCGCAGAGGCTGATGTGGAAGTATCTCTGGTGAAAGCGTGTATTCAAAATATGATATATTATGAGATAGTGACCATTATTCCGATATTTTTATACTCAAACAGCTATGTAGCTACACCGAGAATTGGTAATCTAGTTGAAAGTAGTGAACTTCAGGAAGAATGTCTCCGCTTTGTTGCCAGAGCACCCAATTCTCGTCCACAATTTCGCGCAGTTTTCCAATTCTATTGTAGCATGACTCCTGGTGTTACTGTGAGAGATCTATGCATTCGATTGAATCCGAGTAATAATGGTATTGATGAACGAAAGCTAGTTCGTTTTGGTTCCCTCAAAGGTCTCATAAGAAGATTGTATAAATATCCCATCTTAGCTGATGTTCCTGATTCCACTTCAATAGCTCATCAACGTGGAGTCTTTTATCGATTTTTTGATGGTGAACACAGTTATGATAAGATTTGTGTTGAAACTGGAAAAAGTCATGCTGAACTTGAAGAGGCAGTGGAAAAACATCCCTCCGCGATTGTATGTTGGAAATGAAAAGTGACTGGATGAGAACTGATTTAACAACAATGTTTATTTCAACATTGAGAATCTTGTCTGTTTTTGCTGACACTTTTTTATATGTCAGCTTTTATGGTGATAATTTTTTTGGAGCAAACTTTACTGAATCATGAAATTTGATATTTTATATGCACCTGTCTTTCTCATATGTCCTATCAATGGAGTCTAATCCATCAACTGATGTTTGTCGAGTAGCTCAAATTAAAATATGAGATAATTTTCTCCTCTTGACTAGGTCACAAGTTTTGAACAGTTAACAATAATGCCTATAAAATTCTACATGTCACGAATTCAAAAGTTTACATTCATCAGTATTCATCATTCTCTTAGCTTAAAAATTTGGAAGTAGATAAAAGTCTTTCTCTCACTCATGCCCATGAACTAATGGTTTTACGTCGATCCATGAATATTGTATTTTCTTCTCAACTTATTCCCAATACAGTTCGGATAGCATTGATGAAGTTCGATGTGGAAAAAAAAGAAAAATATTTCTAAACAGGAATCTGAAGGATCTTGTGGAGTTTTTGGCTAATAATCATCCTGTTTACTGATAGTCTGATTACTATTCTCAATTGATTGTCTATTTTTCTCATAATGTGGTGATGGTGATGGTGTTGTGAGTATTTTCCATTTCTAGAAGGAGAAAAAGACCAAGAAAATAAGGTATATTAGTTAATTTCATCAAATTTACACTTAAATTGATAGCCTTTCGCCACTTACCTCTCGACATGTTCCTGGTGTGAATATGAATGCATAGATCCAATAAATGGGAATAGCGGAGACTGATGATAAGGCTAAGAACCATCCAAAAGTTATGGCCCAACTAGGATATTCATAGGTTGAATTATATCTGTGTATGTGTGATTGCAATATATACAATGTCAATCAATTTGTTATGTGTATGTCCCAGATTTCAAATTTTAAAACATTCTCTTGTCATGGCAAATTATGATATTCTTACTTGACAGGTTCCATCACGATGAGTGAGGCGGCTAAAATCATGAATGTAATCAATGGTGCACTGTATTTCCAGGCGCAAAAAAAGTAACGTGGAAGTCGATGACCAAGCATTTCCTTTGTATTCTCAGCGAAACGTTCCGAACCATAGAACCATGCCAGTGTGATACATTCGAAAAGTGACATGGTCAACAGACATATTCCACTGGCAGCGTAATAGTCGAACAGCTGAAACACATACATTCCACCTCTAGTTACCATTGATAGACCAAGGATGTATGATACCACAGAGACCACTAGAATAAAATATTCACGACGATTATCAACTCGTAAATACTGTGGATAATGGTCAACCACTGCAGTTACGAAGCCTTCGACTGAAACAAACTGTCCAACGAAGAGAGAGAGAGAAAGGAAACAATTATAATCGAAAGAATGTTCTAATTGATTTCGAAAATTTCATACTTGACTTCCGAGACCCAACAATATTATCATGAGAAAGAATGAGATAGCCCAGAATGGTGCTCCAGGCATGGTTGAAACTCCTTTCGGATAAGCGATGAATGCTAATCCTGGCCCTAGAGAGTTAAGATCAGTTAGTTTTGTATTCTTCTCTTTATTCCACTAGCCTTTTTCTGCCACAGCATCAACCGGTACTCCTTGTTGATATGCCATATACCCGAGAACCGAGAAGATGGCGAAACCAGCGAATATTGATGTACCACTGTTCATGAAACACACGAAAATAATTTGACTGGTAAAACAAAAAAAATGTGGAGAGATAATGGTTAATGGCAGTGTGTGTGTTCATGGTCATGATGTTGATCTTCTTACTGGTAAAAATTGTTGTTGAAATCGTTGTAGCTTCCAAGCGCAGACATCGTTCCAAGAGCAATCGCATAGGAAAAGAAAATCTGTGTGCCGGCATCGATCCAAACCTTGAAAATTGGTTGAGAGAAAATTCATGAGAATCAGTATTCATTGCTTGAATGATCAAGAGAAACAAATAAGCATAAATTGAGAAAAATTAGTTCAAAAAGATTACCTGGACACGAGCAACTTTCGAAAAATCTGGTTTCATGTAGAAAAGTATTCCTTGACCAGCACCGGGTAAAGTTATTCCACGGAAAAACAATACCACCAGCATAAAGTATGGAAATATAGCTGTTACATAAGCAGATTTTCCGGTCGATTTGATTCCTCTCCATATACAGAAGAATGAAATAGCCCATGAAACTGCCAGAGTGATTGCTAATTCTGTTTGTATACCATCCACATGCTCGATTCCATCCGAAATCTTATAAAATTTTTGATATCTTTACAGGATATTTGATTTACAAATGGAAGTTAAGGGTCACTAAAGAGAAGATTGATTTTTCTCTAGTAATTTTTTTTCTGCCTCTTTATCTTCGAGAAGGAGAGAGAAGAGAGCAAATCTTCAAATTTTAACCTTATAAATAACCGCATAATTTGTGTGTATGTGTGTGTGTTGCTAATAATTATATAGGAAGTGTGTAAAGCTGATAGCAGTTAAAATTAAAATTTGAAGCCATCTGATCATTCTTCTTACTAGTTTCTTCAATAGAATATATGTATATATACTTCTCGTTCTGCTGTCTCATATCATTATCTATCCAAAAATATATATCTCGTTAGTGATGTTAAAGAAAATTTTGTTCATAGGGAAAAAAATTCTCATTTGGTAAAAGGAAACAATTTCTTCTGATTCTCATATTCTCAAATCAGAGAAGCTAAAGCCAGCAGTTGAATTAGAAATTGTATCGTCTTACCTGGAGAATTTTTCGTTCCCAAAATTCGACCACAGAATCAATTGGGGTAACATTTTGTTGTGTCAAATGTGTCAAATTATTATTCAATGGTGTCATGGCTGTACTATTGAAGCATCCTGGTGTATTCCATGGATTGTTGCATGTAGCCCAAGGCAGTGTTTCGGAAAATGAATAATACAAGTAGAGGAACGCCCAAGCTAATATCACGATGTAATATATGTTCAAATAAAAACATATCACTGTTGTCCCATACCCAATGCCTGAAAAAAACGTGTTAAGAAAGAAAAAATAATCGATCAAAAAACAGAACTCCAAAGTATTTGCATATTATCTTGAAATCATCATCAACAAGATGTTACCTTTCATTATTGGCTGGATTAAATGCCACACAGTAATCCCGCCATTTTGCCAATACTGTCCAATGGCTACTTCGAGGAAATATACAGGAATTCCAGCTCCAAATAAGCATACAAAATAAGGAACGAAGAAAGCACCTTAAAACGAAGAAGAACGAGAATATTTTTGGGTGATATTAACGATGAATTTTCGATATCATGTGTAAGGAAAAAATTTTGGAAGACGAACATGTATATTGAAGGAAGAAAAGTTGTTCAGAGTTTCCTTTCACAGTTATAATTGCAGGGTTTTCGGAATGTGCATACTAATGATTATAAAAGTGAGGAAAGCCAAATATTTTTCATCAACATCTAATTTTCTCTCTTCTCATTTTCCCATTAAAATTTTTTGTTTGTTTTTCATGGAATGATTTCAACATTATTTTCGAAAACTTCGCATCAAAATTCGAATCTGATCATTGAACATTCATCTCTCTCCATCTAATCGAACTTCTTGATCTTCTCGATCGAATATATATATGAATCAGAACAAGAGGAAGAAGCATGATTTGACTCTGCGCATCAAAGACTCGATGAAGGAAAGAAGAAGAAGAAGAAGAATCGATTAGAAGTCTTTCTTCATCGATCGGTGATCATAATTATTAGAGCTAGCCAACAATGATTGCGAAAAAAGTCAATAATTGAGGGTAATCTCATTGACAATGGTGTTGAGTCGTCTCTCATTCTTTTTGGGGCTTGGTCATGATAATTCTGATTCCAGTATACTGATATGGAGTAGGTTGATGGGCCTACACATGTAACTACACATTAACAAATGCTCGGCCGACTATACACCTTCTATGAGGCCGGTTCATTGAAGTCCGATATACATGAGTGTATGAATGAAGTGCACAATAAATTGAATAGAATAGAGAGTGAGTAAAAAAATGAATTCAATGATCTAAATATTTAATCATAATATTATTTCATATCCATGGGTATGGCAATTTTTATGGATAGTTCTTTTGATCCTTACTAAATCATGTAAAGCTACTGATTGCGTCACTCATGTCAGTTTCGCTCGAATATCTCTTTCTTTCTCTCTCTTTGAAATGTCAAGCTCACCCACCCAGCTTTTCCACTTGCCTGTACCCAGAACTTTCATCCACTAGCCTTGTTGGTTATCAAGCCAAAGCCTAGACACATGCACTCTCACATTAATATCATGTTAAAATGTTGAAAATTTCCCCTTCATCATCAAGAAGAGAGAGAAAGAGAGAGAAAGTTTCAATTAATCACGTGGAGAAGGACTCGTTCAACTTTCCCATGAAACTTTTTCCATCAAAGGGATAAGTGTACATGTATTGAGATATAATGGACAGTGAGAGTCACTATTGCACTGTTGCTAGCAATTGGAATAACAATAAATTGACCAAGAAAACATCCAATTTTCAAGGCTAGCAATCAGTGAGAATTCAATTTGAACTTATAAAATCATTTCCTTTCTCATTTGTTTAGGTACATATTTCTTAATAAACCTGTCTAGCTTTTTTGTGCCGTTCATTTGGCCTCGCTTGGTGATTATGAGTCGAAAATAAAATTCTGAGATTTGATGAGGATTAATGAGAATTCCCAGGGAAACGGGGAGACGAAAAAAACGATGAAGAGAACTGAACCGAATGATCATCTTGTTGATATGATGGAAGTGTTCAATGATTACATGTGATTACATATAGACGACTTTGAATCAAAGCAATAATCGAATAAGAGAGGATGGGAGAGAGAGAAGATCAGAAATCGAAAAATCAGTATACAAGTCAGCGGGAAATTTTGTCTGAATGGTTGAAGAGACGATTGATTAATGAGATCGGATCCTGTTCATTGAGCAGAAGAAAGCTTCTAGACAGAACAAGATAGGAGAATTCATGACGACCATGGAGAGAGTGGAAAAAAAGATGATACAAGTGAGTAGATGATCAACAGAATGATCTAGAAAAAGAATTATAGCATAGTGGATAAAGTATCAGAGAAAAAAGTAGAGACAGAGAGACATAGAGACATGGAGACAATTTTGGGGCTATTTGAACCATGGAAAACTCATAGAATTCAATTTGAAAATCTTTAGCTCATGATGATGATTATATATCATTGAATCCAGTGGTAATGGATTGAGAGAAAGATAGAGAGTTTGATCCAGCAATCTATACATATACACTCATATACATACATATACTCACACAGTGAACTCAGTTACCTTCCTGTATGCTCTGTGTAGCGTGACTTGTATCAATGAAGAGGGAAAAAAATGAGCAAAAAAGTGAGTGAATAGAGTAAGATCGAAATGCTCAATGATAGCTCATAATTCATCAACATTCACCACTAGGACCCACTGATAGTGATCTATTGTATGTTTCTCGAAATACATATCTATGTATGTGTATAGCCTCTTACAAGAGTATGTGAATCAAAAATAGATTCTCTCCCTTGACTTGAGAGTATTCCTCTTCCTTTCTCTTTCTCTTTCTCTCTTTCAATTCTGAGCTTTGTTGTGACTGATAAACGAAATCATGATCATTGGAAAGGTAGTAAATCTCATATGGACATGAATGCTGTGCACTGACTCTCCATCATAGAAGAGTTTCAGTATGAATACGAAAACCTTTTTGGCTAATACTTGTATGATGATAATTCTTGTGAATATGGAATTGGAGCGAGAGCCTGGAGACTGAGAGAATAAAAAGTTTCTAGTTGCAAGAAATGATCATGAGGGTTGTTAGGCTATTAAGATTTAACCAGCTAAAATGAAACTCTACTTTTCGGCCTCAAAAAGAAATGAGAGTATGTTTTTTTCTTCGATGTTTCGTTAAGTGAAAGTTCTGAATCTTATAGTATCAAGATGAAGAGCCAGAGGATAAGGAGGAGGAAGAAGAAGAAGAAGTCAGGGAACGAAGTGATTCCAAAAGTATTATTTGGTTTGGAGAAATAGAAAGTTCTGCCAAGGGAGAACACAATCGTTGCCAGAGAGAGAGAGAGAGAGAGAGAGAGAGAGAGAGAGAGAGAGAGAGAGAGAGAGAGAGAGGAAAAAGAACAAGAAGTGATGAAGAGTAGGAGGAGGAGGAGGATGGAGATGGGGATGAGGATGAGGAGATGAGAGGGGAGAAATAAGGAGGGTGAAAGTTGTGAGTAAAAAACCCAGTAACATTGTGAAGTCGAGAATGAACAAGTAGTGCAAGATAAGATGTAGAAAACAACATCACGAAAGAGAAAGAGAAAGTAATTTCAAAGCTCATGATAATGTTTCTGATGACGATGGTGTTAGCGATGGTGAGAAGTGAATCTACTTTGAATCAGGAGCATTCATCTAAAAATTTTTTTAGCCACCAAGCTGAGTGCCTCTTATTATTGATATTGTTTACCAGATTTAAATAGATTTTTCACATATCTATTAATAGGTCATTTGGAGTGAAAATCATAGAATTTCCCAAGAAAACGTCATCTCTTCTTCTTTTTCCCATCTCTTCCTCACATCTTCCGTGTTTCCTCTTCTTCTTTACCTATTACTAACTCGAAAACCTATGACAACTTGATGTTTGTATGTATTTCTTTGCCGGTCCAGAGTGGCAACATACACAAAATCCATGGGTAACGATCAGCTACATTATATTGTATGAATGAAAAGATTTTCCTTCTAACTAGAAAAACATAGACAATAGTTGAGAGAGGAGGTAAACAATGGAGCAAGGCATATCTTTCATCCGAGATGTGAGAAAGACAAGAAATCAATTTTTTCGATTGAGTCAATAACTATTAGCATAAACATGAAAATCCTAATCAAGATTCAGCAAGATTTAGCAAACGATTGGAATGACGGAATAAGAATAAGAATAAGAGTAAGAGGCAAAATGTGATTACCTTCGCTCTCAATTTTTGTCAAGTGATGATGAAAAGAAAGGAAAATCTTTTGACATCTCTCACTATGACGCAAAGCTATTTGAAACATCACTTCAATCTTTGCCCATAATATTGGATCGATATTTGTGTTCACTCTTCTGAACCATTGAACTTTAACCTTGTCAATGAGATTAGATGGGACAGTTATTCCGGAAAATTATCAAGAATTTTCTAAACCCAAAAAACCTAAATTTTTTCCAAACGTATATAAGTAGGATTCATCTAGGCGACAAAAATAGAATAATATCGACCAAAATACATTGGATAACCTCATATTTAGATGAATCATATCAAGATGGATGATTGCGCTCCAGTAGCGGTTCGCTACCGGCTCACCGAATTTGAATCATATTGTTCATCCTTTTCTAAGTTCTATTTCGGTTGATGAAATCACTCAAGTCATTGTCGGAAGTTCATTTGGCTTATTCTATGTAGTACAAGGATGAACACTTCAATCTAGAGGTTGGAAAAAGTCTTCTGAGTCTAAATGTCTCAAGATTGTGAATAAGAATGAGGAAAGTGTAAGTGGGAAAGAATGTAAAGCGGAAAAAAAGCATACACACATACACGAGAGACTTTGGATGAGTGAAAGATCGATGATTCCAAGAATCACAACGGAAAAGATGGATAATAGGATTTTCGTGAACAGCATACACACTTAAACACTCACACATCATCAAAAATATAAAGTGGAATGCGAAACCTATTTCGTTCTTGGCGAGACTAGCATGAGTATGGATGAAGAATTCATGAATAAATATGATCCCAAAATACAGGGAGATAGAGATAGATTGATAGAGAGATGAATACATGATGAAAAAAGGGAAAGAGAGAGAGAGAGAAGAAGAAGAAGAAAGATGTTGAGAGGTCATGTGGCTGATGATTACGCAATATGTGCAAGAAATATACTATCGAAAATGTGAGTACATGTAAAATAGAGATAGTAGAAGAGAGAGAGAGAGAGAGAGAGAGAGAGAGAGAGAGAGAGAGAGATGGAAAAAGAAAATTAATCTGTATCATTTACCTCCTCCATTCTTGAAGCATAGATAAGGAAACCGCCAAACATTGCCCAATCCAATGGAAAATGCCTGGGAATGTGAATGAAGGTGAATGAGAAAATATGTATCAATATTGTGGTGGAAAATTTTTTTTTTACTCCCGGAAATGGAGGACGCTATTGAGTAGTGATTATAAGGATATTTCATTGAGGCTCAAATAATGGAATAATGATATATCACTTACCATTGAGGAGAAAATAAATTCAAATTTACTGTTCCATGTTTCACGTTCTCGATATACACCTCTACTGGTTGCTGAACTTGTATCAATGCTAACTTGAACCGATTCTTTTTCACTATTATTAATTTCACGTATACGGCCATTGGGCTGTTTGTTTGTCGAATTCATATCATCTATTAAATTATCAAACTTGGGATCAAACAAAATATTTTGTTCCAATTTATGTGACATTCTTGTGTGGTGGTGCGGTGTGTGTGTGTGTATGGATGAATGTATATGATGAAACACGAGAAGAGGGAAAAAATTTTTTTTTTTCTAATCGAAATCTATCTGGTCATATATTATGTTATATATTATGATTTTGAACGTAAAATATCCATCAATTAAAATGAATAATTTGTACATATATTTATATATATATTTAAACGTGTGTATAATTTGTCCCAAGGTGTAGTAGTTAGTTGAAAATGTTGTTAAAATGTTTCGATGTTCATCTTTAAATCACTTGATCTTTGTCGCTCTCTCTTTCGAGAGATGATGGAGAATAAATGAATAGTGGAGTAGTAGTGATGGCAGAAGATGAACGAGAAGATGAGGAGACTGAGAGAGGCTTTCAAAGTGATAAAAAGAGAGAGACTACCAATAGTAGTAGCTGTGATAGTAGTAGTAATACGGAAAGATTGAGGAGGAGATGGACTCCGAATGAGCAATTCCATGTGCGCGGTATCATCATCATGAACCCACAGATTAGGAACACTAAGCATCATCGGAAATAAATATATATATATATGATGATGACGAATATATATTGAAAGATTTGAGGAAATTTTTCGAGGGAAGAATGAAGAATATTTCTTCTGTCCAAATGTCTTTCAATTTTAGAAGGAGAATATATGTATTTTCTTTCTTTCTATATTCTCAATTGTTGGGCTTCCATGTTCAGTGAGATAATTTTTTTCTCAGGATTCAAAAATTGTTCTTCTCAACACACTTCAGAATAAATGTATATTTTGAACTACAGAATTGTATCGATAATTGGTGATGATGAAATCGACCTTTGACACACATACACAGAGAAAAAATAGTCTAGGGTATGAGTACAGTTTTTTGACCTTCTCGTTTTTCTCATCCGTATGTAGCAAAATTTCTCAGATTAGTCAACAACATAGATAATATATATGTGTCTGTGTGTGTGTATGGTCCTTGTTCTAGAACACATCATCAATTCGAATGCAATTTCGATAGCAAGTTGATAATAGTCTTTAGCATATCTGATCCAACTGCTGCTACCTAGTAGGGATCCTATCAGTAAAGATAACTTTTGATGGTCATTTTTGGAGGTTAATAACGATTAAATCGAATACACACACTCCTTGAATATGTCTCCTTGATTTACTTAATGGTGATGATATGAGAATAATAGTGAGATCAGGTTAAGAAAGTGAATAAGAGATAGAGAGAGAGAGAGAGAGAATGAGTCGATAGTCATCTTTTTTTATGTGTAATAATGTAATATTAGTCATACACGGAACCAAACGAAAAAGAAAAAGTTCTATGTGATATAAACGTTGTGAGATGGCTTGTTTTCAGAATTAAAACTGATTTATCGCTCAATATTCAACACTCCACATCTTGGAAATCGATGATTTTTGTGTTGAGAAAATGAGCCAGAATGTGCAAATTTTTTGAAACATTTTTTACACTGGAATGGCTTTTCACCTGTGTGAAGTCGTTCATGTTCAACTAAATGATGCTTGTGTTTGAAAGCTTTGCTACAAACTTTACATTTGTATGGCCTTTTGCCTGAATGAGAGAAAGAGAAAAATAAAAATTAATTAAAATTAAAATTAAAATTAAAATCAAAATAAAGAATAAAGAATAAATATCAAGCATATTCGATATCATTTTTCTAACGTTTCAGAGAAACTAATGACGATCACTAGTAACTTTTTCATAAATTCAACTATCGAGTTGGTCGAAAATTCTCACCTGAATGTTCATATTCGTGTCTTTTCAACGAACTCATTTTGACAAATTCTTTACCACATGCTCGGCATGAAAAATTATTTTGTACTTGAAGACATTCCTTTTTATCCACTGTTAAATCAAGTGGCTCACTTTGTTGAGGTATCGATGGAGGGTCATCATAACAGCTCATGGGTGGCACATGGAACAAATTAAAGTAATATAAAAGTTCACTAGGTGACAGATAGCCACCGTAAGGTGGATAAAAAAATTCTTGAGGAAAATAAGAGTGAGTTAAATTTAGATAGTCCATACTTGAACAAGTGATCGATAGCAATTGGCACATCCATCCCCTTGGACATGTCAATTTATACTTGGGGTCAAAGGGCTAAAGGGAGAGGGGGGAAAGTGTGCCAGAGAGCAAAATTAGACAGAAACCGAAAGGCTATGGGCGANGAGAGAGAGAGAGAGAGAGAGAGAGAGAGAGAGAGAGAGAGAAAGGGGCCGAAAAAAAAGAGATCACATCAAATACAAAACCCAAGGGCCCAAGGACATGATACACAGTGTCTCGGAGCGCTTGGTCCTCTTTTTCTGATCCAATTCTATGGAAAACAAAATACTCACTTTCTCACGAAAATTCTCTCACATCTCTTCGAAAAATTTTCATCCTCATCCTCTGTCTCTCTCTCTCTCTTTCTTCCAATCCATAATTTCTTTCTTCCTGATCCTCCTTAAATTTTCCTTAAATCGCCGAGATTTACTCATTCGGGCCCTTTTCTGCCGCACTTTCGGGACACTTTTTGTGCGGGACACTTTGCAAGACACGCGAACGGCAACTTGCACTTTGAGGATTGCAATTCGTCAGATGGAGTTGTGAGTATATGTGTGTGTATTCCTAAAAATATAAGGAATCTTCTTATGTTAGAAGATTAGTTCACTTTACTTCTTCCACTTTTCTTTTTTTTGATAATAATTAGTTTGTAGTGATTTAGTAATTGCCGATATATGTATGTCTGTGTGTATGTTGATATTGATGTCCCTGATTAGATTTATGACCAATCCACTGTATTGTCGATAGAAGAGAGAACAACCTCTCCTCACTTTCAAAGATAAGCAATCAACATCCACCTCTTGCGTTGGCATCCAGTTTTGGTGTGTGTGTGTGTGTGTGTTTAATGTACGCACACACATTAGTTAACCGATATAATGACGTTTAGAAAGGTTGTTGGCAATTTGGAAAGATTTTTTGATAAAAATCTCACAGATCTTGTCCGTGGTATACGAAATAATAAGGAAAATGAGGTATGATATTGAATAATATGCACACAGATGTGTGTGTGTATGATGTTTATCATCCAGAACAACATTTTGCATGCATACATACTTGGCCCAATATGACCTGATTTTTGACCATGTATTTACATTATTTTGCAGGCAAAATATATTGCCCAGTGTATTGAGGAGATTAAGGAAGAATTAAAGCAAGACAATGTTGCCGTTAAAGCTAATGCTGTTGCCAAATTGACCTATGTAAGTTGATCCATCATAATGAAAAATATCTCTGTCAATTTAAGGCATATATACATATGGATGTGCGCATTTATCAGTATGATTGTCAAAATATACCGGTAATTGGGTAATACTTTGATACATCCATCAATTGATGCACATAACATCTATTCGAGTGGTTATAATCATGAAAGTGATCTGATCACATGAACTTTGCTCTTCACCTTTCACTCACACAGTTACAAATGCTTGGTTATGATATGAGTTGGGCAGCTTTCAATATTGTTGAAGTTATGAGTTCAACTAAATTCACTTACAAGGTACGTGATCATCGTCTTCAAAGCTAATCACTTCATGTGATATGATATATTTACTTTTCATACCGATTGTTAATATTTGTGTCTCCTTTTTTTGTCTATCTTGCTACTATCACACACACACACTCATACACAACCACAGAGAATCGGGTATTTATCAGCATCACAATGTTTTCACGAGAACACAGAAATCGTCATGTTGACCACCAATATGATTCGCAAGGTAATCCATTGAGACAACATTGCCCTTATCATGATGACTCAAAATACTTCAATCTATTGACTTGATTGTTTGAACACTCAATTTATTAACAAATACTTAATTCTCTTACTCTAGGATCTTAATTCTCAAAACATGTATGATGCTGGATGTGCTATGTCCAGTCTTGCCTGCTTCATCTCCACTGATATTAGTAGAGATTTGGCCAATGATGTGATGACTTTATTATCATCAACTAAGCCCTACTTGAGGAAAAAAGCCGTTCTTCTTATGTATAAAATATTTTTAAAATACCCGGAAGCCTTGAAACCCGCCTTTCCTCGCCTTAGAGAAAAATTGGAAGATCCTGATCCAGGTTCGTGTATGATCAAGACAGGGAGAAAAAGAAGCATGCATTTAGATTTGTCTGATTTAATATTACAATTATAATTTTCATCTACTCACAGGTGTACAATCAGCCGCTGTGAATGTGATCTGTGAGCTTGCCAGGAAAAATCCCAAAAATTATCTTTCTCTAGCACCAATCTTCTTTAAGCTTATGACCAATTCCACAAACAATTGGATGTTGATCAAAATCATCAAACTTGTAAGATTTTCTTTTAAAACATTGTCTTCATGATCAATGATAAGGTTCATATCAATTGATTGGTTTTTATCTCAAATTTTCTTATCCTTCACAGTTTGGTGCTTTAATACCTATTGAACCTAGGCTAGGAAAAAAACTCATCGATCCACTCACCAATATCATTCACAGGTGAGCCTGAAAGTTCTCAGAATTTAAAAACTTGAAATTTTCAAATCTTTTGAATATTTTATCTGATGACCTTTTCAATTTTTATAGCACTTCAGCGATGTCTCTCCTCTACGAATGTGTCAATACTGTGATCGCCGTTCTGATTTCCATATCAAGTGGCTTACCTTACCATAGTTCTTCCATCCAATTGTGTGTGCAAAAATTAAGAATACTGATAGAAGATTCGGACCAAAATTTGAAATACCTCGGACTTCTTGCCATGAGTAAAATACTGAAAACTCATCCAAAAAGTGTTCAAGCTCACAAAGATTTGGTTTTAGCTTGCTTAGATGACAAAGATGAATCAATTCGTCTTCGGTAAGTCAAAATAAATCAAGTTTTTCTTTCTCAATCGCAGTCTCTCATTAATGTTCACGTGAAATTTTTGCTTCAGTGCTCTGGATCTCCTTTATGGAATGGTTTCTAAAAAGAACTTAATGGAAATTGTCAAAAAACTACTTGTCAATGTATCAGAAAGTCAATTAGGGAACAAATATAGAGATGAATTAATTTCCAAAGTAATTGATATATGCTCTCAAAATGACTATCAATACATTGTTAACTTTGAATGGTGAGTCAGCTACCCTACTAAGTTACATTGTGCTTGATTGTATTGTTTTGTATTCATTTAGGTATCTCACTGTTCTGGTGGAGTTAACTAGGGTTGAAGGAGGTACAGATCACGGTACTCTCATAGCTCAACAAATTCTTGACGTTGCAATTCGAGTTGAATCGATACGTGAATTTGTAACAAAACAAATGGTGAGACATATGCATATCAATCAAATGAGTTCATGACTCAACCCTATCTCTCTTCCTCATCAGGCCATCCTCATTGAAAATAATCATATGTTCGTAAATACTTCAGTTTGTGAAGTTTTATATGCTGCTTCTTGGATTTGTGGTGAATTTGCCGAGTAAGTTCAAGCAGTCATATTTTAATAGTCTCCAAAATATTCTCACCTGAAAAACTGGATACTTATTTTGATCTTTATTCTCATCTAGATTTTTACCCGATAAGAAACAGATAGTTCTTAATCTTCTCACAAAACAAGCCTTTCCTCCACATATCGAATCCATCTTCATTCACAATGCATGCAAGATATACGCTAAAATTCTCACCGAGGACTCAAGAGAAAGTTTGTCCAATTTCTCACAAGAAGTTCTCGGAAGATTGGAACCATTCCTCATCAGTGAAGATTTAGAAGTTCAAGAAAGAGCAACCAATATGCTTCAAATCGTTAACATAGTGTTGGAATCTGATGAAAATATCGATTGGGTTTCCGTTTTTTATCCTTACAATTTAAATCCGGTTGCATCCATTGCCCAACGAAAGGTTCCAGTACCACAAGGTCTCAACTTGAATGAACCTTTCCGCGATGATACTGAAGATGTGGAAGAGATCACAGACAGAATTCCTGGTTTTACTCTCAAGGAAGACAGTGAAGACGAATACAAAGAGGAGATAAGAGGTCAAACATATGATGATGAAGAGGCTAGAGAAGATGCAAGAATTCGCCGGGAATTCGACTATGAGAACAATCCTCACTACCTGAAACCAAAGAAAAATCCCTCTAAAGAAATAAAGCATGAAGACGAAATCGAATCAGCTGAAGAAGTTGCTGAGGTAGATCCTATATCTAGACGTCTCAATCGGAATTCCATTCCAGGTCTTGCGTCGTCTGATACCTATGTCAAGAAAAGTAAAGAGAAGAAAAAGAAGAAGTCAAAGCGAAGCAAAAGGCCACAAGAAAATTGCGAAAGTCCTGAATTAGAAATTGAGCATGTTGTTACAATCAAAGGCCTCGAAATGCCAGAGGGTGCTGACCTTAATGACACTGCCGCTGACGAGAATGATCTGAGTGACTCAGACCCTCACAAAGCCTTGGCTCAATTTAAGCTTGATGAGCCTCCAGTAAACAACCCACCGTCTAAGAGTGTCAAAAAATTAGCTGATGGCTTATTGAAAGAGAAGAAAAAAGTTAAAAAATCTAAAGTATCTAAAGAAAATGCCAAGCCGATAGAAGACGAAAGTAAACCTGGCAAAAGTGAGTTTTCTTACTTCTTTTCCTTTCGTTTTTCTCACTTTTCTTTATTCTTTTTAGAAGTTAAAAAGTCTTCAAAAGAAAAGAAGAAAGTAAAAATAGTCGAACCCATAGAAAAAGAAATAACAATCACTGCAATCAATAGCGAAGATAAGAAAGTCAAGAAGAAAAAAATTAAACCTCCAAACTCTTTAGATCTTTCTGAGGAGTCAATAAGGAAGAAGGAAAAAAAAGTCAAACGTTCTATCAAAAAATCCCTTGAAGGAGATGATTTGAATCGAAAACGGGCTGATTACGAGGAAACTGTCGAAGGTCTCACCACTCCAAGTCAGAGAGCACCGGAACTCAGTCCAATAACGCCTTCTGTGACAGAAAAATCAAGCGAAATATGTGAATCACTGTTGCCTAAGGTGACACAATCAATCGAAGCAGCTAATACAACACCTCTCGAAGTTACATCAGACTCAGTGAATTTACCCGATGAAGCAAAATAACTAAGAAAAAAAATCATTCTCTCATTCCTGTAATCGCTTCTGGTCTAAATTTTTCTTCCTCCAGAGGCAAAACAAATCTTGTCGCTCTTTTTCAGCTCTCGTAAACTTTATTGTCTATATATTTCAGCTATATTGGGACAAGCATATACACTTGATCATCCCAAATGGTAAATATTGAGTTTAAATTCATGAACTGTTATTTGTCATACTTCTACTTTCCAATTACAAATTCAAAATAAGCCAATGACTTTCGTCTCTCCTGGTCTCAGTCACGACCATGGGTGTAACATTTTTCCCAGCCATCGATGAGGAAAATTCCGGAAAACCGCTCAATTTTCCGATCACTTGTGTGTTTGAGAGGAAAATTATACGTTTATGAATGAAGGAAGCGCAATCAAGAGTGTGAGAAGTGCTGTTGATACGCTGGAAACAATGTTTGGTCTAATCGTAACGATATTTCCAATCGTGAATCCAATATCATCACCATCAATTCTATCCAGAAAGAGACGTGCCTGGAAACGTGATGGGAATATGAAAAAAATTTTTTCAGTTGAAAATTCTTCAACATCTTCCACGTTCACTCATTCAAAATCTTCTGATCACCTCGATAAGAAAATCCAAAGGCTTTTGACCCAATGTCAGTCTGTACACATCTTGATACATTTTGCCAACCGAACTGTTGATTGACGATGCAGCCCATGTTATCATTGACAATGATACTCCACTGCAAATCAGAAGAGTTACGAATGCACAATATTCTGGTCATAGAAAAGATGAAAGAAGAATATTAGTGTAAAAAACTTTGATAATGTATCACCGAAGGCTTGAATCAAAAAGGATATGAAATTGGTCCTGCTCAATGACAAAACTGATGGATTCTGGTTCCTCTGATCAAAAATGCATATTAACTGATCTCAGTTCATGTAAAAGAATGTAAAAGTTCGAAAACTTTGCAGTGCCTTTTCATTTCTCAAATGCAATGTGAAATCATTTCCTGGGACTGAAGAGCTGCTGTGATATGTGATAGCTTTTATCTGTGGGAAGAACTTTCTCTCTTCAAAAGTAGCTCATCATAATTGTTGGCACAAGTGTTTGCAAGTGTTTTTCTGATATCTTACTTAGGTACATCTAATGTTGGAGTGTAATCTAAGGTCAATTGAAAGTGCTCACTCTTATCTGGAGTATTTATTCTCACTTACCTAGTTTTGTACAGTCCACATAAAGAATATTGAACAAGATGGTGACATTTATCGGAACGATCAGTGTATAATAGCCGAAGATGTAAGTTCCCCAAAAAGAATCAGCAGATAGAACCATATCTATGGTTGAAGTGAAAATTGTTCGATAATTTTTCATCATCACCAGATCAGCATTGCGAACTCTCTGGCAATTTTGAAGTTTAAAGGTCAAATAGTTGATTATTGCTTGGACAAAGATGCATTCCAAGAATAATTGGTATACTGTCGAAAAATATACCAGGCCGCTTAGAAAGATGACGAGGTAGTAGATCAAGCCCAAAATGATTGTTGAAATATCTTGTAAATTAACAAGACCAGCTGCACTGAGTAGAATATGGGCTGTGTAAGATAATAGCATTGCATTAACGCCCATGCTGTTAAGACGTTTCCCTTGCATAATTTTGGCAATTATCATTGGTTCATGGGATATACCAAGTGAAGCCCAGCGTTGGTCCAATTGTCCAAGAAATTGGAAAATGTTGACCGTGAATATAACGTATGATACGTATAAATTCCATATACTGTTCATCAGATTGACAACCATTTTACCTGTACTTTCAGCTTCACTGACAATCATTAGCTTCCATCGGTATGAGACTATTCCTATTAGAATATTCAGCGTGAGGAGAAAGCTCAAAAGTGAGTTGATCGCTCGAAAAAGTGTCAACCCGAATCGGAATCCAAAACATACTTCACAAAATTTTAAGGCAACATCTTTTTTAGCCTCTTCGAAAAGAGAGATTTCTGCACCTCTCTTGAGATCTTCATAAAATCTGATCAAATTGAGTGGACTCCGCCATTTGAGACGATAATCGTTCGATGGGGATGATTCCAAATGGAAAGGATCAAAAATATTGTGATGATACGGATGCATATTGAAATATTGAAATATGAATCAAAATTGGTTTTTTACAAACACAAGATCTTGGAACTTAGGCATGAGAGTGATTTATTTGCTTTTCTCCTCTTTCGTAAAAAGCTTTCGTATCGATTTCACAATTAGCCCTATTGACCAATTAGTCTTACAATGCCGCCCACGGAAAATGTTTTTCTCCAATACTACTACTGAACCACTACTCTATCGGCCACCTCTGAGTGTAGAAAAAGAGAGAATTTCCTCCCCATGTAATTTGATAACATTGCACGCAAATTTGGTTATTCTCACCATTACCAGCTAAAATCAATCTAGAGTCCTTCCAGAAAATATGAAAGCCCATTTCATAAAGTTTCCCAAATATAACATGCTCTTATTGATCACTCTTATAGATAAACTTTGTTCCACCACTCATGTGATCCTTCTGAACTATCATCGGCGATCAAAAAGTTTTGATGAAGAGTTCTAATCATAGCTTCAACACACATGATTTTCTCATCATTAAATTTGGACACACAATTTCAAGCAATAAGGTCAGAAGAAACAAAAAGAAAGCACCAAAAATTCTAAAACATCAGCAAAAATTAATCATCGGCAAATTCGAATCCGCCAGTCCGAAAACACACGACTTAGGTCAACGAACTAGGGAATCGGTCGGGAATCCACCAGGTGAATGAAAAGCATTTTCTCCTGTTCAATCCTAGCCGGCGAGCTTCCCAGCTGTTCGTCCATCCATACACACAACAAACGTAGAAAGTACCATTTTCTCCGAATCAAAAGTTCTAAGGAGAAAAATTTGATCACACTCTCACACTTACCCACATTAATTCTTTATGCACTTTTATCATGAACCAAAAGTTCTTATTGGAAAAGTTCGAAGGTGTATATCACATATATATTGGCTACCGGCAGATAGCGTGATGATGCTTAACGTGTATTGAGCGTGTATCATTCACAAGCATAGGAGCAGCATATGCGGCGTTGAAGCTTCAAGCTTGCCGACAGAAAAAAATTTTTATTCCACTCTGACTTCATTCTATTATCATAAGGAATACATACATATATATATATATTATATTATACACACACCACCATCGTGCACATACAACCTAAACACAACATTTTTTTTTCTAGTTCGTGGACCCATCAAAGCCATGTTTTCGTCTCTCGATGTATCATCTAATGGTGGACAGAATGGATCATGTTTTCATTTCAAGATATTGGTACCTGCGGTTGCTGCTGGTGCTATCATTGGTAAAGGTGGTGAAACCATCGCTCAAATGCAAAAAGATGCTGGAGCCAGGGTGAAGATGTCAAAGGCAAATGATTTCTATCCTGGTTAGTTTTCTTTTTGTTCACCAACCACTTTCTTTTACTACCCTATTCTTCATACATACTACCTTAATCATTCTAACCCCATGGACATTGATTCGAATCCCTCTTCTCCATCCACCCACTAATTCATCACACACATTTATATATATACACACACTATCTTGACACTACACACTATTATTTTTCTCCTCTTTTTTTTCGAGGCTATCACCACGTCCACCATAACCATAATACACATCGGATGATGGTGATGACGCCTCAAACCATCCTGTGTGTGTATGTGTGTATATGTGTGTGTTTTAACCCATAGCACTAACACCTATCCTACATGATTTTTTTTCTCTCTGCCTGTGAGCATTCTTTTTTTGCTAGAATGTTTTTTTCCAACTTTCCTTCCTTTTTATCATATGTGTGTACTGTCTACAAGACTGTTTTTCTCTCTTTCCTCACCAATTTTTAAACCCATCTTTTTTCCTCACTATTTTCTCTTGCTTGGTCTCCTCTCTACATCTTAGTCTATGTCTCTTTCTCTCTCTTTTTTGCTCTGTCTCTCTTTCTCTCTTTCTCTCTTTCTCTGTCTCTCGGTCTCTTTCTCTGTCTCTCTTTGCTTTCCCTTTCTCGTCTCTCTTTCTTTACTGATGATGTCCCTGTCTCTCTCTCTCCCATACACACATACACACTCTCTCTTCCCTATTATCATCGTCACACCATCAGCCATCTTTTTCTCATCATATAAACACACACACACACATACACATATTGTCCAATAATATTACACAAAAATATTGTTATCATCATTTTTGAATGATAAGTGTGTGTGGTTTAGAAAACACCTTCCATAAACCTTAATACTTTTAGCCAGCCCCCTGCCGATAGGCTTATTAACCATCGTATCCGGTCAATGTCAAACTATCATATCACTTTTTGATACATTCAACGCTCACGTATACTCAATACATACACACACACACACACATACCACTCAAATTTACATCACCCACTTGAATCTACCATATGATGAAGATATACACACACAGATTGGTCTCGATATTTTGGTTACACACATTGGCCACTATCATTCTGCTTGTCCTTTACCGGAGAGAGAGAGAGAGCCAAAATCTTGGTTGCTTCACATGATATCATGTTATCATGTTGTGAAAAAGTGTGTGTGTGTGTGTGTGTATATATACCGGCTCTTCCTCAATGCTACTATTAACCATTGAAGAGAGTGGTGAAGAAGGAAGATTTCCTCTTCTCTTTCTCTTTCTCTCTCTCTTTCTAACCCACACCTCATGTTTTTAAGAACATGAGTTGGAAGATCTCTTCTCCTCTCTCTTCTCTTCTCATATATATATCGTCTTATTTTCTGCACCAAGGCTTACGCTAGCATGACGGACTCTCTCTCTCTATCTATCTTTCTCGACAAAACCTGTAGCCGGCATTTGGTTTCATCATGATCACACACACAGGCCTTCGACCAATCTGAGACACTAAAATATCCACTCTAAATGTGCTGTTCGATGCAATCCCAATGTGTGTGTGTGTGTGTGTGTGTGTATTTGCGTGTGTCTGAATGTATCTTTCTCGCTACACTTTCCTTCTCCTAGAATTCCCAAAATCAAGCACCGTCTCATGTGTTTGCTTTTGCTTTTTATCGGTTTTTTTCATTCACTCTCTGTCTCTCTGCCTCTCTCCTGCACACACACACACACACACACAAATTCTCATCTTGTCTCTCTTTTTCTCTACCTTTTCTCTGAAGGAACCACGGAGCGTGTATGTCTAATATCAGGCAGCGTAGAAGGTATACTTCGAATTCATGAGTTTATTATGGAAAAAATTAAAGAGAAACCAGATCCAAACGCAAAAATGGCGATTGATTTCGACCACAAGCAACCAGCCGAAAGAGAAAAACAGGTTTGTTACGAGTGTGTGTTACACGCACTCTTGATTATTCACTCTCTAACTGATGGTTTCTGATAAATACCATGATCATCATCATCTAGAATCATTAGAATCTATCTATGAGCATGGTGTGTGTTGATCATTCGAATGATTTACTTTTCAATAGGTATTTCCTCTGTCGTCTTGTTGGTGTCTAGAGGGCTTCTCTTTCCCTTCTGGTACTCTTTAACCTCATACACATGTAATTTTAATGTGATCTTTTTTTTCTTCTTCCTCCTTTTCCTTTTCCACTTCCTCTACCATGTGTTCAGGTAAAGATATTGGTTCCTAATAGCACTGCGGGTATGATCATTGGGAAAGGTGGAACATTCATCAAGCAAATTAAAGAAGAGTCCGGAGCATATGTACAAATTTCACAAAAATCACGGGATCACACACTTGCGGAACGGTGTATCACAGTTATCGGTGAGATAGATAACAATAAAAAAGCTTGTGCAATGATTATATCAAAGATAGTCGAAGATCCACAAAGTGGAAGTTGTCTAACCGTCAGTTATGCTGATTGCACTGGACCTGTTGCTAATTTTAATCCAACGGGATCGCCGTATGCGAACATTGGAATGTCATCAAGTGGTCAATCTAATGTTACCAATAGTAATCCTAGTTATTCATCAAATGGTAGTCTAAATAGTCTCAGTCCAACCTTAGCGAATAGTTTCAACAGTCCTCAAGGTACCGGTACGCCTGGTGGTATGTTACAATTTAGCGGTGTTGGTCTTGGACCCACGATACCACAAGCAAATTCAACTCAAATGATAGAAAGTATAAAAGCAATGCTACGTGTAAGTGGCTACTCGGAGGAAGCAGTGTCTGAAATATCATCAGCCATGAATACACTTGCCAATTACGGTATGCTAGGTTTAGGACTTGGACTCGGTGGTATGTTTAACAACATCAACGGTGCTCCACCAATGATAAGTTCACTAGGAATGGGTATGGCCACCTCCACTCCTGTTCCCAACAATTGTGGTCTTGCCATGAGCAATGCTGGAACCAACGCTATGTTCACCCAACAAGCCGGAGTACCAAGCTTGGAACCTCCTAATCATTCACATGGTGTGGCTGCTGCTGCAGCCGCAGCCGCTGCCGCTGCTGGTGCCAGTGGTAATGGAATATTCGGCTCAGTGGGCAATGGTAAGTTGATATAATAATAATTAACTTGAGAAAAAAGAAGAATACGCATATTATCATCGGCTGTTTAGCGTTTCTTGGCTACCCTTACCACTAATACCACTTCTACCTCTACTTCTACTTCTTCTTCCACTACCGGTTAATCGATCTCGAAAATGTGATGTGATTTTTATCATGATAAGTGTTCCCCATAAGGTGAACTCATATCTGCAGACCTATCGATTAATTGACGATCCTATGTTAATATATGTATTGAGATATATATATGTGTGTGTGTATATATATAAATACTCGAAGAGAGACTACAAGTCCCCGTGGCTACTCTTGATTGTAGTCAAGAGAAAGTGCTGGGTATATAACTATGACTGCTCTCTGAGAGTTATGCACACCCTGAACGCATGGTTAAGACAGCGTTGCATGGTGCGTAACAACCTTACATGTTTGTTTTTGATTGCATTTTTTCTCTCTTTCTTTCTCTCTCCTTTATTTTTCCCTGTCAGTTGTTGATGTGAAAAAAGAGTCTAAAGAAGAACGATGTTGCACATTCACTGATTGTTTATAATAATTTGGATATACATTCTATTTCCACCCCCTTCTTCCCTGAATACTGTTATACACTGCAGTATTGTATCAGTTAATCGGTTATTTGAGATGCTTAACCTCTCTGAACTTTAGCATATTCGATTCGACGCATGCTTAAGGAATTCAAAGCTTATAACTATTGCAGTATATTAACTTCGACTGTACTGTGTTTTTTTCGAACTTTCTCACTCTCTCAGCTATGATGATAAAAATCACATCTCGAGATTGATTAGTGAGTACCATTTGCCACTCAGCTGATTGATTACCAGTCTCTTTCACTCACTCTCTTTCTCTCTCATACACACACTTTTTTCTTTTTCTCTCTTTTCCCTTTTGGTTGCAATTCTTGTAACTGTATGCGTTAATTGAGAACCCTCAAAATGACTTGTTTAACATTCACATGTCCTGTATATTTTTTTTCTCTTCTCCAGTCATTTCTAATAGCTCAGCTAGTGCTATGTCCGGCTTAAATCATGGAAGTTTCGGCTCTCCGACTGGGACACGAGGAGGTGGTGCCGCTACTGATCGCTTGATCATGCCCGACGGTGGGGTATATGATCCTTTTCGACGCTCATCACCATCATTAGGCTCTCCTGGAGCTTCATCATCTGGCGCCACACAATTGCCTGTAAACAATAATTCATTCGGTTTGGGAACTGTTCTCAATAGTCCAACATCATTACGTAAAAGTCCTACCCCAACTGACAATAAAGACGCCCAAACAGTGGAAGTTGAAATCGGTGACAATATTGTGGGCGCTATCCTTGGCCATGGTGGCAAATCATTAGTTGAAATTCAAAGGATCAGTGGAGCCAGCATACAGATATCGAAAAAGGGTATCTTCGTTCCAGGTACCCGAAATCGTTTAGTGACCATAACCGGAAGCCCAAATTCAGTTAACACTGCTCAGTATTTGATCGAGCAGCAAATCAACGAAGAGGAAGCCAAGAGAGCAAGACAAAACACATTATTCAACGCAGAGAAATTGTAATCATCTTACACCGGCTTTCTTGCTTCCTTTGTTCTTTTCTTCCCTATCCTCCCGAATGTCTCTGTCTTCTTCTCCACCGTCTTTCTCCCCCTTTTTTTCTTCCTATACGTTGTCCTTAATCTGCTTCTAAATCATTATTTCAAATCCAGAACTTTATTTTCCTCTCCTCCTTCTCTTCCACCTCCTTCTTCTTACATAAATCCTCTTACTGTTTTTTGTCCGTCTTGCTTGCTTGTTCTATTTCTATTGCTTGCATCTGTCCTCACTTTCACTTTTCACCCCATATTCCTGTCCTCTCCTCCCTCTGTCGCCTTTTTCTTCATCACATTAAGCATGCTTAACATAGTGTGATGCTTTATGCGATAAAAAAATCAAAGTAATATTTATAAATGCATCAACATTTTTTGTCGGGTTGAATTGTTATGTTTCCGATTCGGGAAAATAGTCACCATCTCTTTCTCTTTCTCTCTTTCTCTCTCTGTTTTTCGCTTTTGCCTGTCACTATCTTGTCCTTCCCATTGCCACACGCTCTCCTCTTTGCTTAGCCTAATTTAGAGCTCCACGACACACACCTAAAGCTACATGAATCAAGAACCTACTGTTCGAGAAGAAAAACTATTCAAGATTTGCAATCTAGTAATTTTAACGCCATCCTCATTGCGTAATCATAATTCTTCGTCGCCAATCGATCGAATACCATACCATACTACACAACACCATATACCATACCATACAATACCATACCAATTTTCGAATTTTCGAATTAAGAAGAATTGAACTTCAGACACCAGCTAACTCATCGAGGAGGGAGAGAAGTGATACTTCATTATCCACCAAGCGCATACAAACACACACACATACATAAATACATACATACATATACCATTTGCATAAAAACATACACACATGAAAAGTGGCATGCATAACAATGTCCATCATTACATACATACACACACTACTCCTTCTCAACTCATTATAAGCCCATACCGTACATTGAGCACTCATGAAAAAACAACAACAACTAATCAACCGCCCCCAAATCAACTCTCTACGCTCAGCATACATACATGAATATAGGAGACAACATTAACGAAAATCATATATATAAATTTAAGCAACCATTGGCACTTATTATGTCCACCTGATGAAGACACACAAGAAGAAGAAGAAAACAAAACATCATTTTTGTTTAGAATAATGGATTATATTGTCATCAAAGGTCCTTTCTTTTTGAACACAAGGAAGGGCTCATATGTTCATTTTTTTCTCTCTCTTTCTCAATCTTTTTTCTCCTTCTCATGCTCTCCTCTCCATCCTCTTTTTCTCTATTTCTACATACAGTGCCTATTTTGGGGGGTAGAATCGGGTAATGTCCATAGATATCATTGAGATTCTGTTACCAAATGACACGAAGCGAAAAAAAAATCATTATTGTAAATCGGATAAAAAATGGTAAATGATTCTACTAATATTTGAATTGAAGGGCCAATATATTGTAAAAATATAGGTCTGTGATATCTCATCCAATTTGAGACAATTTCACGTTTTTCTCTTTCTCTCTCATCTTTCTCTCTCTCTCTCATACACTAGCTCACTTTTGATTATTGCCTCTCTCACACACACACATACATCCTTCTTTTCTCCCCACTTTTCCTTGAAAAGAAAAAAAAATTTCACAGCATAACTATTACTTCCTCTTATTACAAAAAGTAGAGAAGTGTTATTTCTCAAATTGAAGAAACGAAACGAAACAAAAAAAAACGCATGCTAGAACGATGGTAACCTCGTTCTGCACTCACAGATAGCGAGTATGTGTTTACATTTATGCTCTACTGTCATATATTCTAGCTCTACTGATTTGAGCGACAATTGACACGTCAAGATAGTCTTGACAAATTGTATTCTAGCGCAAAAATGAAAAATTTCTTTTCAAAAGAGATAACTTGACTAATATTTCGTCCAATTTCTCTCTCTCTCTCTCTCTCTCTCTCTCTCTCTCTTCAGTCCTTTTACTTTGAATTTACTTTCCTTTCTTCAACTGATTTATATCAAGTTGATTTTTTTCAATGCGTGTTTATACATATCACTAATAGCTCGCTTTCCCTTCTTTTTTCCGTATCGCCTTCATGAACGAATATTGATGCGGAAATTTCTTTTCCTCCACGAATTTCATTGATCATGGACATTGCGATTGTGATCGATTGGAAATTACTCAGCTCGAATGTGAATGGCCTTCGTAGTGATAGTTGTGTATTTATAGAAAAAACTTGAGCTCTGTTGTGGGTGAAAAAGTATATTCTTTTAAACTGTAAAATTCATGAAATGATGACATCTCTCTCACTTGATTCAAGATATCTTGACCTCTTTTAACTAATTGAATTACAAAAAATGTGAGGTAAAATGTGCATCTCCAAAAAACATCGTCTCCTATGAATCTCTATTTCGATCAGATTTCTAGAGTGATGAAGTTATCGAAGATAAAAAAAAGAAAATTCATCATCGCAATATGAATTGATACGACTCAAGGAATGACAATCATCTCTCATTTGTCAGCCTCCTGTAATTTTATTTAACCAGTTGATGAGTCTCTATTTAAAATTCTGAGCTTTGTTATTCTTCAATCCACACTGTTCATGATGAGATTTGCAATCTTTACGTCCTTTTAGGAGATAACCAATGATCTTTCTGACCAGTTTTTCGATCATGGAAACGTCCGCTCTCGTTAGTCGATTCGATGCTTTTCTGGGCTATTCTCAGTGCCCTGTGAGTTGTTTGAGGGTACATCAAGATTATATGGAATATCAGTGAGCTTGGGGCTTAATCTACTCGAAACGATGAATGAGCTGTGAGTAGATCGATGGAACTTCACTTTCGGTGCTTTCTAAGTCGAATGCAGTACAAGTTCCATTCACACTCTATTTAAGCTCGTATGTGATCAAGATATCAGGATGAACAAGAGAGAGAGAGAGAGAGAGAGAGAGAGAGAGAGAGAGAGAGAGAGAGAGAGAGAGAGAGAGAGAGAGAGAGAGAGAGAGAGAGAGAGAGAGAGAGAGAGAGAGAGGGCTGATTATCTTAAGAATTAAGCCCCATTCATCAGATCAGTGTCGGTAAAAATCACTATAGTCTTGAGGTCATAAAGAGTACACATCAGGTAGGATAAAATAGGCTAGGATCCTTAGAAACATCCAGAACTCATTCATATAATCTTCAACAGGTGATATGAGCTAGTTTTTTGTTGCAAAATATAAGAAACGAAAGTCTGATGGTACATTTACCCAGCAATGGACATTGATTACCCAGACACCTCTGGACGTAAAATGTAATAAGCAACTCATTGATTGTCTTCCTTCAAGGAGGATTGAATGTGATTTTATTTCAATTCATCATACACAAAACTTTCCTCTGCAAAAAGTTCTCCTCGAAAGCTCGAGATTTTTTACTCTCAGCTCTGATCAATTGAAAGAGCTGCAATCAGTTAATAAGTAACGATTTTATTTCTTGTCCTTTTTTCTACTTATACAGTTTTCAAACATAATTTCTGTTGCATTAAGATAACTCTTGCGAAGCTTATGAAGCTTTTCAACATAAAAATAAGTCGACTACAATCTAAATTCAAGTCGAACCTGGATGAGTCGTGCATATCACGCCCATCGATAATCCGATGCTCAATAGTAGAAAGAAGCTCATTTTAATGATTAATCATTATCAAATCATCAAAACAATTGTTTTTCAAACAAGTGGGTGACAATTGTTACTTTATATTCGTTTCCATCTTTTGATCACCTTAATTTGGGAAGATCACATTTGCAATTTAAGTGCATAGTCGATGACAAATTTAGTGTAATGGACAAATCAAATAAATATGGTTGTGAAAAAATGTTTTTTGGAACTGCAACTTCCACCAAATCTAGAAACAAAAAAGAGACAATCAGTAAGTAAGCTTATCTCAATATTGAAAAAATTAATTTGTGTCTGTTGTTAGATTGCCTCTCATCGCCAAACATCGTGCGAAATGAACAGACCTCGGTGCAATCTTCTTCCACTGGAACTGTGAGCCCAGGTCTAGTCGATGAACCTAAGCCCAAACCTTTTAGACCAATGAAACGTAAAAGATATAATATTGTGACGAAAACTCGGTTGGTGGAAGAGATGCTCCAGTCTGGCTGTAGCATATCCGAATGGTCAAGACAGTCTAAAATTCCGAAAAGAAACTTAAGACGATGGCGAGACACATATCTCACCACAGTGAGTGCTCTGAGTGTATTTCGAGATGAACAGGGAAATATAAAGCTATCATTCTTGGAAAATATTTATAATCAAACAACATTGATGAAACGATTGGGTCAGTCGTCTGCTATGGCTCAATCGACAGGAGAAACAGCTAATCCAGAGGACATGAGCCATGGTGGATCATCGCAATCGTCGAGTGTTGGCATGGGTTCAGCCTCTCATCCTTCGATACATCTTGATGCATGTATGATCAATGATGACGATGTGATGAAAAGCCAACAGCGTGCCGGTGATGAGTGTACAAAGGCTTTTATCTATGCAAATTCCGATGCTGATAAATCATACAATGAATGTGGGATTATGGATAAGAAAAAAGAGATAAAAGATGACAATGTATGGACTGGAGTTGGTGCTTTTCCTCCAATATTTCCTTATTATAAATCTGAATATTTTGGGATGAAGGGAGAAAAATCGACTCTAACTGAGACAGATTCCATCGAAAATAATAGTGTACAAATTGGGCCATTCACACCGTCGAAGTATAGATTTTGGAAGATCCGTAGGGAGAGTAATGTTCCATCCACAAATATTTATCGAAACTTATCACTTGATTGTACATTATCAGATTCCTCCGATCAAGGGACCAATAGAGAATTGAGATCCGATACTGAGCTAAATTCGAATCAAATTACCTCATTGGACATCCAGAAGGCAAATTCAGTTGAAAGTTTTTCGTTTGATCATCATTTTCCATCCTGAATCTCACCGCTATTGTAACACTTATTCTGATCTCGTAATTAAATGAATGACTGCTCTAAAAAGCTGTGGGAAAGCTTACTGATGATTGTATTACTATACTAATACATATAAAAATCATTTGGTTTTGTTGAATTTAATGAGACAATGGACATTGAATTTGATTCTATGTTAAATATCGATAAATCTGAAACGATTTACAGCAGCTTAACAGTGAATTTTTTTAATTCTCAATTTGGTTCAATTCCAATTGATAATTTTCTTGGCCACAAAGTTTCTGCTAGGCTCTTGGTAGAAGATATGTCTTGATCACCTTATCTGACCAGGAAGAGATTTGCATTCAGGCTAAGTTGATTTTGAGAGGAATTGCAAATACTGCTATCGGTGACTTTCAAGGCTGCCCAGATGAAAGATTTTTGAGCCTGGAGGTATCAATACGATCAGTTGAAGATTGGCTTCTATACAATTCTTCGAAATGGCCACCAAATATGTACCAAAGATAGTTGAATGATCTTTCGTCAAATAGTTGCCGATATCGTGAGGAATAGAAAGAGAAAGAGAAAGAGAGATTTGAATATAAGACCAGCTGCCTGGTGGTTAAGGGGTCCAGTTTGGGGCCTTGAATTTTGTATCACTTTCTTTAGGTCAAATTTTGGCATTTTTAAAGTTTATAAAATTTGTTTCAAATTGGACAAATAATTTTTTTTGGCTATACAGTGATGTGTAATTTTTTTTCCTCCCAAGAAGGAACACTTAAAACTCTCAACTTTCCGGCTGAAATGCAGCATTATTGTGACCCAAAGATTCACTTTGTGATCTTCCATGACTTGGAGGAGTGTTGATTGATCTAGTTAAATTTGGTGTTGGTAAAGCTAATTGTGGTCCTAATGATTTGATCACACTTGTGTATTCGGGTGGAGGAGGAAGTGGTGGAGCATTTGCTTCGTTCTGTTGATCGGCCGATTGAAGTTGTTGCTGTTGCTTCATAGTCTCATCGTAACTTGGTGGTTTTTCGCTAATTTCTCTGATTGGATACAAATTTGAGTTGAGCGATGCACTTGGACCAGCGTTTGGATGATTTGAGTGGCCACCTCGAAGTTGTTGGGGCGATGAGCTGCCGTTTTCTCGATTACAAAACGATTTTCGACAAATGCAAGCCAAAAATATGAGAATAATCAAAGTCAAGCAGCTTGATGCGAAAATCATGGTAATCTTATAAATTTCTAGAGCTAAAGGGAAGAGAAAGAGAAAAAGAAAAAGAAGATAAAATATTCAACCGATTAATATTTTTGCTTTCATTCAAATATTTACAAAGTCAATTGTTATATATCTTTTTGGAGAACGTATTGCAATGGAATTTCTCAATAATGAAAGAGGTGAGCAAAAAAAGCAACTATCACGATGAACAGAATCTGTTCCATATTATCATCATTGTTATTATTTACATTTCAAAAGAAACATGTAGTCATGGATCGAATTTTGATTTGCCATCGATTTTGATAACCATTGAAAATAAGAGAAAAAAAAGAATCAGCGAAAATTTGCTCAAATAATCAGATTTGATTCACACACACATAAAGTCAGACACGTAATTGTTTTCCAAGCCGGAACTTAATTATTGGGGGCTTACTTTCTCGAAGCGCAACCAATATCATCATTAGAGACAAAAAAACATCTGATAAAATGAATTAGAGCTCCACAAGATAAGTATCTGATGGAGCTCATAACATGGACTCACTAGTGATACTTGTAATTCACAGAAAGAGAGAGAGAGAGACATCGAAGAGTGTCTTCTCAATGACAATGTCTACCAAGAGAAGATTGTGATTGAGTACAATATTCGATTGGAGTGTAGAAGATGAATTATTCTTTTTCTTCTATGGCCATGGGAAAATGATCTACTAGGGCCTGATTTTATCAGGGGAAAATGATGGATAGTAATAGGTGAATCGATTGCATGCATTTCTTTTTTTAACATTTAATTTTATTCCTAATTTTCTCACCTCATTCAATTTAAATCGTTCCTATTATTATTTTACACTCACTTTGGAAAACTGATCAAGTTCAACACTGCACTCTATCATCGTTATTCATTAGATATGATTGCATCATCATGAATCGCTCATCATCATCGATGCAATAATCGGTATCATATTTGGACGCGTGATTAAGCATTGATTATGGATAAATCGAAAAAAATACTGTCCAATTGAATGCAGACACAGAAAAGATGTCAATCTCTTGATGTCTTCTTTTTTTGTATCTCCTCTCCTCTCTCCAACTTAATGACCCCTATTTAGCACACAGTCCATGGGAAAACAATTGACTTAATATGTGTCTATGGAGAGAATTAATATTTTCTGTTCAGATGAATAATTTTAATTTTTCGAATCACTAGTGAATCGAGTTCATGGTGAAAAGATATTTCATAAATGCACATAATTACTTCATGTCTTATTCGAATAGTTTAGAACTTCAGAAAAAAATTAATCTGAAAATAAAATAAATTCTCTACTGACTAATCAAGCTTCATCTACTCATCGAGATGTATCATGATCGAACTTGTGGCTTGATTTCAAATTGCATCCATCTCAACGTGCAACTCTACACCTTACCGTTAGATCATGAAGAACTTATGCATTATGACAAACTCATCTAATGAGTGCAAATTGAGTTTGTCTTTTGTTTGCTTTCGATAATATCTTGTTAATTATAAGCGAGAGTGAATGTGATTGATAAAAATTTTTTTGTGTTGACGAATTCTTCTAACAATACTTAGGCTAGTATATGGCTAAATCTATGCAATCATATTGCTGAATCGGAAGCTAATATGACTATCTATGTGATACAATATACACACGTACACACCACAATAACTGATAATCTATTGTTTTTGTTTCCCATCAAGTAGCCCATCGCATAGTGTATTACTTGGAGTTCTAATCTCGAATGATAATATCAAATTTTCAGCATTAATTGCATACTCGTCAACTATTTTCACTTAAGTGAAACTAAATTTCAAATTGAGCATGTAAGAATTGCAACTGAGCCGGAACTGAATTGACTCACCTGCATTGGGTATTCGATGGCAACGATCCCTATTTCGAGATTCCATATAGTATGGCTGAGCACATTGACACATTCCATTGATGCATTCACTGTCTGGTACAATACACTGTTGCTGATTCCTACATTCTTCATAAATTTTACCTATTCGACAGCATTTGGACAAGAGTGGGGAGATGTTAGCAGATCATCTAGAACATAAAATTGAATGTATGCATGTTGTTTCACTTACGGGCTTTGGGCAAACACATTCCATCAATATATATGTAATCAGCAGGACAAAAGCCAGGCATTGGTGGTGCCAAAGAATAATGACGACGTTCATAATTGTCCATTTTAGGATTCAGATCATCAAGCCCAGGACCATTGTCAGTGATCAAGATGGATGATATCTTCACCATTGGCTCATTCATGGGAATTGATTGAATTCCAGGTAAAATTATGACAAGAAGAGTGAGATAACAGAGCATTTTTGCGAGGCTCAAATTCGATAAGTGATTAGAACAGGAACATGAACAACTTCTAATCGGGTGAGACTTCTTCTCATTGGTCATTTTGGTGATTAATTTTGCACAACCGGAAATCATCTTTATGAGTCCAATGGTAACTGCAGAAATACTGGAAAAATACTCAAAAAATTTAAGCTAATAGTTTTTCATACACAATCATGAGTATTATGTTATTTTTCACTTAACTGCTCAGTCATTCACTCACAGAGAGAAGAAGAGAGAAAAACTTTAGAAGGATCTTTCCGCACAAGATAAATTCCCATAGCAATCAATTTTATCACTTCTCTCTCTTGTACATTGGACGATATACCTTCTCATTCTGACAAACTCTGTGTGACACTCTCTTCTTCTAGTCTCTCTCTCTCTCTCTCTCTCTCTCTCTCTCTCTCTCTCTCTCTCTCTCTCTCTTAGCGATAATATAATCAACTGATCACTACTCATTATATTCTCGTGTGGTGGAATAGTGTGATGAAACCATGGGCTAGAATGTAATAGTTTTGCCTCTCTCTCTCCTCCTATGGGTATGGTTGATTAAATATAAGCAGAACGAGTTCAAGAACGAAAGGTAAATTCAGTGTACGTATTGAATCATTCCTCTTTCTCTCTTTATATTTAGTCTCTCTCTTTCTGAGTTCACACTCGGGCATAATCGTGAGGCATTGAACTGATCATGTTTTATTGAAGTGACTCACTGCATAGTCATCGGAAAAGATGTGCTTCCGATTCGAGGAAATATACACACATACCTCCGAAAGCTTCAGCTTCCTAGTCATCCCGAAAGAGAACGAAAGAAAGAAAGAGAAAAAAGGAAAGAGAAAGATAGAGATAGAGATGGAGAATTGCGGAAATTAGTTTGAAAGAATAACAAAAATCTGATTGGTATAATTTAATTATTGACATATCCAGGTTGAAATTTATTCTTATCATTCATACGTGTGTGGATAAGAGGGTAAAGAACAATCTCATTCAAACTTTCACAGAATATACTTTCTCTCTCTCCCTCCACACTATCCACTAGCGATGCAAATCATACATCAAATACATTCAAAGTTCAAATAAAACACTGAAAGAGATGTGATCAATGAACCCGGTGAACAACCACCGAAACGATATACCAAGTACCGTTACCCAACCTAACCCCTCTCTCTGTTTGATTCCAAAGAACTCAA
The DNA here is from genome assembly GCA_003956705.1 of Brevipalpus yothersi. Classification (NCBI taxonomy): domain Eukaryota; kingdom Metazoa; phylum Arthropoda; class Arachnida; order Trombidiformes; family Tenuipalpidae; genus Brevipalpus; species Brevipalpus yothersi. Next base: position 101,841 of record QZCP01000069.1, read on the forward strand.
CAAGATCATGAAACTTTGACAAACTAAATCTTTCGCAATTATCGACATCCCTCAACCACAAAATTTGATTGACGATCGACAATTCTGTTGGAACACAGTTTCTCTACACTCCACATCATAATAACTATCTCGAAAAAAATTTGGACGAAAATTTCTTCCCCTTAAAAAAGCTTCAAAATTGGCGCCAAAAAAAATATACGTAAACATAAACAGACAAAATATTTTGCTTTTTTATTTTTCGGCAGCTTCAAAGCTTCAAAGCTTTAAGCACGAGCTTTTTAAAAGCCTTTCCAAAGCTTTTTTGGGTAACAAGAGTGGAAGAAGAGAAAAAATTTTTTATTATTAGAGTTTTATTATTATTATCATCATCAATTGATACTCTTCAGTAGTGTTCTTTGATAAATTGTGTATTGTTGATATTATTCTGGATACCAATTGTGGGCTGATTCTTCACTTGAGGCTTGTCAGTTTGTACATTGTTTTATACTGTGTGTGTGAGTGTATATGTGTGGGGATTTATATTGTTTGATGTTTGATGATCGACTGGCCAAAAGCTGTGTACAAATATGTCTCGAGTTTCCAATTATTCGTGTGGATATCTGAAAGATATTGAATGGGGAGCTGATATTTTAATTTCAAATGATATATACCAAAGACCTCCACCACATGTGATCGAATTTCTTGATTGGGATTCCCTTGAAGTACCGGTACCGGAAGAGAATGGTGTCAATATTAGTAAATATTTTGGTTCCAAAGTTGATACTCAAGATACGAAGAGTTCCGATTCGATTAAGAAATCAGTCGAGCTGAATCAGGGCAAAAAATCTGATGAACATGTCAAGAATAATATATCACACACCATATATCAACTTGAAGAATATTTTAAGCCACCACCGGGTCCTGTGAATGGTGAAGAGGTTGCCGAAATGGAAGATGTTTTGGATATGATGTTCATGTATCTGATGGATGAGACGAAATCAAATTCTGATTTGGAAAAAGAATTGTGTGATCTATTAGGTTTACAGGCAAGCCATATTATTCAATTGGTGTTGGAAAATCGAACGGAACTTGTGAAAGTTTATAAGTCAGAATATTGTGGTGGAAACAAAGGCTCAGGAACTGGAAAAGATTCCGTTTCACATTCCAATATGGCAGCCTTATCTTCAGTCAACAGTTTAGATAAACTCAGCAAAAAACCTTCCATACTTCAATCTGTGATAATTCATACGGCAGAGGAGAAAAATTTTAAGAAACACATCAGAAAATTAGAAAGAAAAGCTAACAAGATTATACATAAACTAAAAGACGATGAGGACGAAAACTTAGAGGTTAATGGTGAAAAATTATCTGAATTGATGTCTAAAAGGGTTCAAGAGGAAAATGCTCTAGTGTTATCAGCATCAGGTCCCCTTTTCAAGCCTGATCTTCAAATCGATCGTGAAAAATATCCATTCGTATTCGATAATTATGCTGAGGCTAAGATGTCCGCTGCATTTATTGCCGGTCACAAAATATCACTCCCTGCTGGTTTTGAGCGAACGAATAATCAAAAGTATGAAGAAATTACCATACCTCCATGCACCAAAATATCTGCCGACTTTTTACCTGAATTCCCACTCACTGATGTTGAAAGAGATTTAGACTGGATTGGCCAGACAGTATTCGCTGGTTTCAAGAAACTCAACAAAATTCAATCCATTGTATATAATGCCGCTTGTAATACCCATAATAATTTGCTCATATGTGCTCCTACTGGTGCTGGAAAGACTAATATTGCTATGCTCACCATTCTAAGGGAACTTAGACGGTACTGTGATCCGGAGACACGAAAAGTTAGAAATGAAATATTTAAAATTATTTATTTGGCCCCAATGAAAGCCCTTGCATCCGAGATGGTGGATAATTTTTCACGTCGTCTCAGGCCATTAGGAATTAAAGTGCGAGAACTTACCGGTGATATGCAGCTGAGCCCTGCTGAGGTAGCTGAAACTCATATGATAGTGTCTACTCCAGAAAAGTGGGATGTTGTCACAAGAAAGCCAAAAGGTGATACTGAGCTCCTTAAATTAGTCAAATTATTGATCATCGATGAAGTCCATTTGCTACAAAGTGATCGTGGTCCTGTTTTGGAAGCTCTAGTTGCTCGAACCCTTAGATACGTTGAATCTAATCAAGAGATGATCCGAATTGTCGGCTTGTCCGCAACACTGCCGAACTACATTGACGTGGCTCATTTCTTGTGTGTCAATCCTCGTGAAGGACTCTTCTTCTTCGATGGTCGCTTTCGTCCAGTGCCTCTTGGACAAACCTTCATTGGAGTTAAATCTACCGTTTCTCGTGTTCAAGCAAACGATATGGATGAAATTTGTTATGAAAAAGTGCGAGATTTCGCTTCTCGAGGCCATCAATCGATGGTCTTTGTCCATGCAAGAAACTCAACTTATCGAGTGATGAATTATCTTAAAGAATACGCTAAAAATACTGGTGATGCAGAAATATTTGCACCTGAAATGACTCCTCAATTGAGCAAAATATTAACCAAACCATCAAGTGCCTTACAAAGTGTTTCCTTTGGCTTTGCTGTCCATCATGCTGGGTTAACGCGTCAAGAGAGAAATATGGTTGAGAAACTTTTCAAAGATGGTTCAATAAAAGTGCTTGTGTGCACAGCAACTCTTGCCTGGGGAGTTAATCTTCCTGCTACCGCTGTTATCATTAGAGGCACCGAGCTTTATGATCCAAGTGCTGGTACCTATGTAAATTTAGATGTACTCGATGTGATGCAAATTTTCGGTCGTGCTGGTCGACCTCAGTACGATAGAGAAGGTTTCGCTACCATCATAACATCTGTAGAGCAGATGAGATATTATCTAACAATTTTGACTTGCCAATATCCTATTGAGAGTCAATTTATGAAAAGTTTACCTGATAATTTGAACGCTGAAGTTGTTTTGGGAACTGTTCGAAATATTCCTGATGCCGTTCAATGGCTCGGTTATTCCTACTTCCACATTCGAATGAAAAAGAATCCTCTGGTCTATGGTATCACTTATGATACGGTGGCTAATGATTTACAGTTAGTGCATCGTAGAGAAGAATTGGTTCGACATGCATCGAGTGAACTCCATCGTGTAAAGATGATGGACTATGATGAAACTAACGGATGGCTTGAGCCAACAGATCTTGGCCGTATTGCAAGTCATTACTACATCAAGTATAGAACCGTAGAAATGTTCAATGAACGACTGAATCCTTATCTTCAAGAGGATGATATTCTTAATTTAATCAGTAGTTGTGAAGAATTTGAGGGTTTAAAGGTACATATATTTGCATTGAATGTTAACCACTCCTATTTCACGTCCATCCGAACGTTTCTTTCACCTTTTCTTATTCTAATGATTTCTTCTTACAGTCTCGAGAGGAGGAGATGGAGGAGCTTTTAGACCTCAGTCATAATTATACATGTTTATCCATCAAGTCAGAACTAAGTGAGAGAGAAGGCAAAGTTAATGTCCTACTGCAATCATATCTCTCAAGGGTGAAGTGTCAAGCAACATCCTTGATTTCCGATACTCTTTATATTGTTCAGGTAAATCTGTTCTCATCATTCTCAATCTAATCTTTTTTATCTGACTGAGTATATATCTGCTTTTTTCCAGAATGCTACAAGAATAGCCAGAGGACTTTTCGAATATATGTTGTCCAGGAAACATGCATCGCTTGCCCATAAGCTACTCTGCCTTTGTAAAATGATTGAACATCAAATGTGGAACTTTGAGACACCATTCCGACAGCTTTCAAGAAACTTGACTTACTCAGACATCACGAAAATCGAAAAGCTGGGATTGACTGTGGACAAAATTCGGTCCGAAAATATGAAAACTGATGATCTCATCAACCTGATGCGTTCTGAAACCAAGGGACCATTGCTCAAGAAATTAGCTTTCATACTCCCTGTTCTCGATTTTGAGGCAACATTCAACCCAATTTCTGCCACAGTTCTCAGAGTTGTATTGTCAATTATCCCCAAGTTCGACTGGGATGATTCATTCCACGGAAAAAAATCTGAACCATTCTGGATTTGGATACAAGACGCTGAAAAGGGTAGAATTTATCATCACGAATTTCTTAAAGTTATGAAAAATAATGTTGTCAAAAAGGAACCACAAAAATTAACCTTTACAATAGTTGTATCAGAGACAGAAAGGCTACCATCTAAATTCATAGTTCATGCTGACTCTGATCGATGGCTTGGTAGTGACAGTGATAAGTCATTTCCATGTAAATTAGCTCATTGAAGCAAGTTGTTCTTCCTCAACAATTTCTTGTGAACAAATGTTGACTGTTTTCATGGATCACGAGAATCTCAAACTAAAGAATATATGATAAGAGTTTTTCATATTTGGACAAGAATTGGCTTGATTCATTCAGTTTTTTGTTTGACCGGTGTGCAGTTTTCCAAAAGCCAGGCTGTTGAATCACTTTTTCAACCAATGGCTAACAAGATCAGAATGAGCGGACAATTTGTGATGTTTTTTGACTCATCCCAGGAAGGGAAGGGAAAACGATGTGAAAAGGGAAACCAGTGAAAATCTTTCGGTCCATTCAGAGAACAATGAGTGAGGCAATAAAAGTGAAAAGGAGAGAAAGAGAAAGAGAACGCATAATATCCACCAAACAGCCTTTTCCATGAACTCCTATTCAGGAAGAGAATGATGAAGATGACATGGGAAATCGAATGCCTAGATCATGCCGAGGAGTTCATATCCCATTTCAGTGAGTACATTTGCCAGTTAATTTGTCAAAAAATCCCCACACACAATCGGTCCATCTGAGGTACACACGCAGTGATGGTGGACTTTTTTTACTGTACTACAAGATAGATAGAGCGAGAGAGAATGTAGAAGCTTTCGCTCGATTACTGAGAGCAAGAAGATGATAGCTATCGTTTATCATCAATTTTTATGCTCTTGCATCCCGAAACAATCATACTTTAGCATCATTGCCTTTTTTGTGATCCTCTCTCCTCACCCATCTTCTTTTTTTCTCCGCCTCTCTCTCTCTCTCTCTCTCTCTCTCTCTCTCTCTCTCTCTCTCTCTTTCTTTCTCTTCCATTCTTCATTCGCTACTATCATTCTAGCCAACCTGAATACTTATTTATAGTGTATACAATGTCACTTCATATTTTTTATCACATACTCTCGGGAGAAGAAAGTGAACTTTTCTAGATTCTAGGAGAACTTTCTTGCGTTTTTTCTATATAATATAATAACTGTTGATTCACCTGTTCTTTGTTCAAAGCAGATTCTTTTATTGAGAATTGATAATAAATCAATATTTTTCGAACAAGCCGTCTCTCTACATCGTTTTTTCGATAAATGAAAACCCTTATTAAATTCCTTCCCCTTCAACCGAAATATCAACATGTAAATGAAGAAGAGATCATCATGGTCAGCTAATTTGAAATTCTACACATGAGGTAGAGTGAAGGTAATATTTCATAAAGAAAGAAGCTAGAAAACAAATCCAATTCAGTCCCTCCTACGCTTGATGGACAGCTTGCCATCGATTCTATGATACTATGATGGACACCGACGCCATTGACCGTATCTCCTCTTCAGCATCACATTCAGCTTCCTCTTTTTCTGCTTCCTTCTCTCTCTCTCTCTCTCTCACCATCTCTCTCTCTTTTCATCTCTTGAGATTGGTCATTCCTTTTTCTGTCGCTCTTCCTCCCCCGCATCACCAGTCCCCTGGTTCACTGGTTGAGACTGATGAATGAATAGAACCTGAACCCGTTATCTTTGTGTGTGAACCCTTTTTTCCCCATGTGAATACAAATACTGCCATCTATACATTAAGCCCAGCTGCACTGGTCATTTTGGTCATCCAGAGCATTGCATGGCTCACCAGAGGATTTTGCAGAATTCATCCATTTCACATCTTTCTCTACCCCTCATTCAACACTCGTGCAACATTGCATGCAAAATGCATCACTTGCCTCAATCTGCTTCAAATCAGACAGCTTAACGTGACTCGAGTGTATCAGCAGAAGGGTGAAAAGTGAAATTTTCAAATAGCCAATATTTTCAATCCCTATCCAGCGAAACAAAATCTCAGATTTATGATCGTAATGATATTGAGAGTATAATATTTCCAAAAAAAAATTATAGGTCTATCAAAGCTGTAAGAGGCTTGCGGAGTTGCGTAATTTTTCAGACTTTATAAGCGATGGGAGGTTCCCAGCTTTTGAATGGCTGAGCTGGGGGGAATAGATTTTTTTTACTATTTAAAGGACGTCCCTCGATTTTGGGGGCTTCATTGAAAGCGAAAAAAAGAGAGGAAGAGAGGAAGAGAGAGGAAGTAAGAGAAAAAGAGAGAGGAACAAGCGAGCAAAGAGAGAGGAAAAAAGTCTCGAGCCACGCAACAGAGGCAATATAAAGAGCCTCTGTATAGGCAAACCCAGAGAGGGGGAGTGATGCACGAGCGAGCATGATAGGGGGTGGCTTCATAGGCACAAAAATTGTGAGATGGAGAGAATAAGATGAAATGAAGATGAGCAAAATACACAATTTGATAACTTTATCCTTCCTACATAGAGCGCCCTTCTGTAAGGAGATACTCTATGATTATTGATGCTCGGATGCTGGGATGAATAAGAGAAAGAAAGAGAGAGAGAAAGAAAGGGGAGAGATGAAGAGACCGAAGAGAGAGAGAGAGAGAGAGAGAGAGAGAGAGAGAGAGAGAGAGAGAGAGAGAGAGAGAGAGAGAGAGAGAAGGGGAGAGTGAGAAAGGAGAGCATTGAGAGAGAATAAGAGAGCAAGTGAGTAAGTTCAGATGATTGGCCACCATTGGAGTTTCTAGACTCTTTTCATTTTTCCTTGAAGCTATTTGATTGCAATTTTTGTCAATAATTCTGCTGTCCGTGCTTTTTGGATGTTCTCAACTCTTCCGACAGAGGATCCATATTTTATCACGATTTACACTCATTGATCGAAAATTTCACTTCATTCCAAAAGATTTCGAATTTATCGAGGTGCTTAAGTGTATGAGAGATTTTCAAGTGGAGGATAACTGTTTGTTCGTGTGTTTATATCTACAAATTCATCACAAAACGGAAAAAATTTTGCCATATCCATCTTCCTGTGTAACTTCATGAGAAAGTGTCCAGTGTGTGAGCTATAGGAATTGTGTTTTTTTATCATCAACCATGATGGATATAATAGTGAACACCGTCACAAGCATATCTCCAGTCTCTTCAGATGTAAAATTGAAAGACATAGAAGAGAATATCACGACTGAAAGTGTGCAAACAGAAAAATCAAGTGGTAAGTAAACAATTACAATTGAGCGTGAATTTTGTAATATATCAGAGCTTTTATTCATCATAATATGCTTGAAATTGAAACTATGAAGCTCTTAAAGCCAATTTCATGTTTGCTGTCTTCCAATTAAGTCGCTGTGAAATCGAAATCAACTTCCTGAACATTTCGAATTCGTTTCACGTGATCTATCTTGTGTCTATCTGATGTCTATTGATCAGAATTTCAAGTTCAGAAAACGCTTCCATGAAATATATCACTCCTCTTGATGAACAACTCATCAACCAAAATGATGATGAAATCGCACACAAAGATACAGAATCATGTCTCTCAGCATGGTCTAGTTGATGACAATCAAATGTCAGCTGTAAACTTGAAACCTCATTTGTATGGTTGAAATGTTCACATGTCAACAGTGGACGAGAGAGAGAAAAGAAAATCATTGAAAATCGAAAGAAAAAGTAGAAAATTTTTCTGTTTCTCTTACTCATTTCACGGAAAACTGTCGGCTTATCCTATTGAAATGGTATGAAAGTAGTTGCTTACATTGTGTACAGGTCATTGTTGGCTGTTTCAATGTATGAAGGCGGTGTGGGTGGCTGAGAGGTGGAAGTAATCCATTGAAGAATGGGGCTTGGAGAAGAGAGAGAAAAAACTAATACCACTGAAAAGAGATCACAAGAGGAATAGAGAGAGAGAGAGAACAATTTTTTAACCTTAAAACGCGAATAGAATGGCCTTTTTACCTTACAATAAGGCTTTTGGTTACTTTTTATCATGATTCATATCAAGCTTTTCCACCCACTTCTCCACCCGCCACTCTTCAATGTTCGATTGTCCGTTCGACGAAGCTAATTCGTCTTCGTTCTCTAGGTCACCATATTACCCTGGAAAGCTTCATTCGTCATCATAGCCATCGAAAGCATCATAATATCACCCAAGCCTCAATCTTGACACAATGAACAACAGGGAATACAGAGCTCTCTCTCTCTCTCTCTCTCTCTCTCTCTCTCTCTCTCTCTCTCTCTCTGTTCCTCTCTTCTTTGCATTCGAAAAATTCGGTCATCCCGAGAGCCTCCAATCACACCCACGAATCCAGCCCATACGCAAGACACAAACTGTCCAGACAAACAAACAACTTGGCCATGCCTGTCCTCATGTCATACAGTCAAAATGATTTTCAAATGTGCTGATGGCTGTTGATCCGTATAGTTGATATTGTGGAGTGAAATTTGACTACCGATCAAAATGTGCCCCTAATAGAGGGTCAAAAATTTTCATCAAATTCAAATGAGATCAGCTTGATAATGCTTGTTTATCGGTTGCAAAGTTGACAAAATGCAAGAATTGTGGGAGTGAAGGTCAATCGGAAATGATTTGAAATGGAACTGGCAGATACATGTATGCTGTTAAATCCCAATTTGAATGAATTCTCAGCTCATGATATAGAAGCAAAACTTGAGAATACAGAATTTGAGGATTCCAAAGTCTACAATTAAAGAAAGAGGAATCGTGAGAGTTGGAAATCTTCTCGGAATATTCGATTCTTCCTACATTTCTAAATCCGATCTAGCTCATCAAACTCCCTCCTCAAACTTTTGGCTGGAAGAAGTGAGCAAAATGATATCTTCTTCTATCTCAATTGAAATTCTCAAGTAGCTATTTTAGCCTAGAAGATTACAGGAGAAAAAAAATCAATAGAATCACAAGATTATTCTCTCTTATTGAGTTGTTAAAAAATGTGTCACTGAGTAGGCTTCCAGTAGTCCAATGTTTACCAGTAATCGTAGACGATGAAGGGCGAGAGGATCATAAAAAATCATCCATTATTTTGAATCATGAATCCATGTCCAAGTGACTAGGTAGCTTTTTTACTTGATAGTGAACTCATACATGATAATAAGAGCCAAAGAAAGAGAGAGAAGAGAAAGCTAGTGGCTAGAGAAAGAAAATAAGTGCAAGTAGTAGGAGTATTGAGAGGCTGGTTCGAGAAGATTGATCTGTTCAGCCCATGGAAGATTGAATTACAGCGTATTGAGAATAGCTTGGAGGGTCCATTAGAGACTGGGTTCTTTTTCTCTCTCTCTCTATCTTTTTTTCCTTTCTTTCTCTCTTTCTTTCTCTATGAGCCACCCTCACACCGGCCGCTTACTGCGCTACGCACGCGATCCTGTGGTGCACAACGCGATAGATCATCAATAAGATGGCGAACAAGAGTCGATCTTTGATCATCATCATCATTTCTTTTTCCCTCTTCTTGCCCATGATCGTCATCGTCGTCAAGTGTGTTATGGACACCATGTATTCTCACTTTTCGGCTTTCGATTTGGCCCACTTTCGCTCTCTCTCTCTCTTTAACTTTGACTTCTTCCCCTCTGTATTATCTATTGTGTCATATTTAGTGGACATTGTTTGTCAAACAAAATTATTATGCTCACTACAGGTATGATGGATGACTTGTGAATGATCTAGGTAAACGACTTTTTCTTGTTATCCTGCTGGCCTATTCATCTGTATGGGCAAATTAGTGGAGTAGTTTGATGAAAAATGGAAAAGAAAAATCTGATAGCTAGCCTGGGTCGATATTGGTTACTGTAGCAATTAGTGGTCACTTTTTTTTACATTATTTCACGGAATTCTTGTCTATTCTATGAGGGAAAGGAATCAAAATATTTTCCCCTAAGATAATGAGAATATAAAAGGATCAATTTGAAGTAAATCTCATGACAAGGTGAACAAAAAAGGCGATACTACTGGAAGTCAGATCAGTTTTCTGTGGGAATTGCAGTGAAGCTACTTTTTAGGGGCGCAACTAGAGTAAGCTCAAGTAAGAGGCTTTGACTTGTGGATCGTAAAAAATCGATACAAATGGAAAGCAAAAGAGGAGAAAATATAGGAAAATGTTTCCAGCTTCTCAATATGGACCGGGAAGAAGGAAAAAAGGTGACAAAGATGGGGAAATGGTAGTAAAAATGTGAATCTGAGCATGATTCCAATGGTCCAAGAACTTGCGTAATAATTCTCACGCAAGTCTGATCGAAGATGGAGAAAACTTCATTTCTTCTTTCTTTTCACTTATGAGCTAAAAGAAAAGAGAAGAGAAGAGAAGAGAGAGAGGAAAAATGAGATGATATGCAATGTATTTCGATCATTTATAGGAGCTCTAGGGTATTATGAGTCCAAAGCTCAAATAGATAGAACCCAATAGAGTCATCCATTTTTTTTTCGCCAAGAGATGAATGAAATTTTTTCCTTAATGCCCACTCTGATACCAATAGCCTGAAAGCACTGATTTCAAGGAAGTGCTATCCAGGAAATTTGCATACCTTGTCTGGAGACTCTTGAAGACTTTTCTGATGAAAAGCATCTTGAGTGTGAGATCCAGATAGTGTCAATCTTTCATCGGCAAACCTTCACCTTCAACTCACAACGGCTGTTGATGTTAGGAAAATTGCTTCTCAATCAAGATTCTTGTAAGCATTACCTCTACCCACGAGCCTTGATGATGGTTAGCCCAATAGTTTGCGTGTACGTGTGTGTGTGTGTCTATGGACTTACACGCGCGCAAGAGTTGACATAACTCGTGAAAGAGCTGGAATCGATCGATTTTCGAGAAACGTGATGATCGAGCGGTCAGTCAGCCTGGTGAACACTGGACACTCGGACTGATGATGTGCGAGCAAAATAAGGCTGGATTGTAATTTCGTTAGCTCAGCTATTGAGGGTTAGAAAGAAAGGGAGAGAGAGAGATAGAAAGCCAGGAAATTGACCCAAAAGTACGGGTTTTATGTGAGTAAGCAAGAGTGAAATGGTCTGAGAAGGGCTTATTTTTTTGACGGGTTGAGGTCATTGTCCAGCAGCTGCGGGAAAAGTGATCGAGCTATACGGAAAACCCCACAGGCTTGCCGTGCAGCGCGTGGTTATATTCACGATTTGGCCTGAAAGGCTCCAATGTTGGGGCCATTATTTTTCCATAGTAAAGACCAGACAGAGAGAGAAGGGCTAGCGAAAAGGGATATGGCCAGAGGCCGATAGCAAAAGAGAGAGAGAGAGAGAGAGACTCAAAGTGGTGAGTCGGAAAAATAAGGGTGTCCAAGAGTAGCCTTTAATTTCCACCCTCAATGGGTATACTTTTCCTCTGGACGTGTGTTCGTCTCTCTTTTCTCTGTGTATCTCTCACATCCGACTGGCATTCGATGGAGACACAATCTTCTGGACATTCAATCGATTCACTGTTATTCAGTCTCTCTCTCTCTCTCTCTCTCTCTCTCTCTCTCTCTCTCTCTCTCTCTCTCTCTCTCTTTTACTCTTTGTTCGTAAACAGCAGACTTGCAGCTTTTAGGATGAAAAATGTTTTTCCAACGGACATCACTAGTGAGATATATAAGTTGCTGTGAACATGGTAAACAAAGTGCTTATGAATGAGTGGGAGAGAGGGGGGAAAGAATGAGAGCTAGAGCATATTGTTTCCTTACTGTTGTTCGTCATCATTATTATGCAAAAGAATATTTGTAAAAATATGGTCAAGAGGAGGCATGAGGAGGCAAAAAAATTTCTATAAAACTCATTTTCTCCAATATTTGAACTCACAATAAGTTCATTTATTATTCCAATCATTTGGCCATGATTCGCTATGATTTGTCTGACCTTACATATTTGTGTGTGTGGGTGAGCTCAATCGTGTGTGACCCTCCAAAATTTGACCAAAGAATGCATTTCAAAACGGAGGCATGATATCAATAATTATGCAGTTTTTTTTCTTTACTCTTTCCATCAATATAATCGTCAAATAAGTGTGTATGTGAGTTATTTTATAGATTCTATTTTATTGGACAGAAAGAATCTGGACGGAGAATGGAGAATCCAGGCTCTCCTCTCTATATAGTACAGGGAGACAAGCGATAAGCTGGGGACAAAAAAACTCACGAGCTTCATTTCCGTAAGTTTTAGTGCGCCTACTCTCTCACTGGCTGGATCCATTGAATGACATTCTTCTATTAGATTCCTGGATTCCTTCTCCTCCCCATTTTTTGGCATAGGAGAATAGCCTTAGAATAGCTTCCTGAAAACTTTCGAAGCAATACAACCATGGCCATATCTACAGTCTGCATATCTCCACTGAAAAATCGAATGATGATCAAGTTTATCAGCTACAGGCTGACAAATTTAATCACTTAATCCAAGAAATACGCTTAAAAATTAATAATTGACTAGTTTTGCATAGAAAAATTCCCTCCGTACATGGAAAATCGTAGATTAATAACTTCTTCAAGAAGCTCCGAATTATCTGATTGACTGTCTTCATTTTTGTGTTTATTGGAACAGTTTTTAAGCCTTCCTATTATGTTGAAATAGTCTCAAAATGAGACTCCAAAAATGGATGTTGTTCGAAAAGAAATGAATTATCAGACAGATCAGAATAGAATAGAAAGTTTTGTCAAAGCAGATCTTACGATCAACTTTATTTGTTCAATTTTCTAAAATACACCAGGAAAATGTGAATCAAAGTCAAAATGTTCGTCAAAACAAAGAATTCTGATTCACTCGTACTTGAAGATGTTTAGAACTCGGCTCTTAGTTATTCCATTGTGAACCATAAAAAATAGTCCTACTTATAATGTTCAAAATACTGCTTAATAGGTGGCGTCAGCTTTATCGAACTCTAACCTTCGATTCGAGAACTTGTTCTAGAACTTATTCGAAAAGTTCTAATAGATGGCATGAGTAGCCTGTGGAGGTCAGTGGAATTGAAAGTTATGCCGATAGGCCACTCGGATGCGCTCTGATCGCTGGACATTTCATCTTCGAACTTTTCTTGTTCACAAATTCTTATTCGAAAAAACAGTTTATAGAAAGCAGTTCATAATAGGATATCTCAAAGCTCATGTCTGATAGTGTTTAAAACTTTTTCCGGAAAAAAATTTGCCATCAGTACCTGTTTCGCTGTTAACTTATATTATTGTGACTCATGCATGGACACTTGGACTGTAAGCAAAGTGAATCGTATTAACTTTTGCGAAACTCTTTACTTCTTGTAAGAAATTGCAAAATTGTGAATATTATCTGGTGCAGTGTTTGAAATACTGGTATAAAAATTTTGAAAGTGTTCAAAAATTGTGAAATCTCTGCTCTCTCAAGATCTTGAGTGATCTATGCTGTCAACTCAGATTTGAATCAAACTGAACTTTGACTAAGTAGTTGAATGATTCAATGCGATTCTTTTGATTGGAAAGTATTGTAGTACCGGTAATTAGAATCGAATTTTGATCATCAAGCGCAATTACCGTTCATCTTGCTGAAATTTATTACAACGGAACAATTCCAAGAGACATGAAAGAGATGGACAAATTTTTTTGCTTCCGTAAGTGAGAAAAATTTTGACTCAAGAAGTGTTCATATGACTAAGAAAATAGTTTTCTCAAAGTTTTTTTCTGAATAATCCGTCTTTGAACTTGAAGATTGTTCCAATCGATGATGCACTTATTCACCAATCGAGAACATCTTGCAAAATAGGACTGCTTCTATCAATTCCTCAGTCCATGATAGAAAAATTTTTCCTAATTTTATTAACCATATTCTTCTTTTCTCTCTCCTTTCTGATTAACAGGTAATACGGAGGATCATACCACAAGACGACGTGGGAAATGCAAGTGGTTCAACGTAGCCAAGGGATGGGGCTTCATAACACCTCTCGATAGAGGACCGGACGTCTTTGTTCATCAGGTACGATAAATAATTTTGATATTCTTCTACCTATTTTTGACCCTTATTTGGAAAAGTTGAATTAGTTTGATTTGATCTTAAAAATTTGAATTTTCACCAAAAATTGACTGCAAATAAGCCTTCATGAATTGACAAACTTTCCAGCATTCAATTATCTTGATCTATTCTTTTTTCATCTTGAGTCGAAACCTATGAAAGTCAAAAATTTACGAATTGCATGTATAACGGTAAACTGGGGGAGCTTTCAAAAACACATAGAAGCTCATGCGATAGGGTTAGTCTGGATTGGTTTTGCAATATAGCTTAGAGGATGAGATCTTGTTAGAAAAAAAGAGGAAAAATACAGAGGCGATGGAATGATGAGAATGGTGATGAAATTACTAAGTAGAGAAGATGAAAAGAGGAGAAGAAGAAAGAAAAATTGATGAAAATGCAATTTCGTGTTCACTTCTCTTCTCTACTTTTCTCTCTCTCTCTCTCTTTCGGTTTTGTTCCATGATTCAACTCCAAGTCAACTGGCTGTTGATGAAAGTGGGCAAAAGAAAGAGAGTGAAGAAAAGAAGAAGAAGAAGAAGAGGGAGGAGGAGGAGGAAAAGATGCGGTGTTTGAGATGGGGATGAGGATAAAATTGAGCTAAACAATCTTCATCCCCACCATGCTCTCTCTGTACACTGGCTCTTTCTCTCTCTCTCTCTCTCTCTCTCTCTCTCTCTCTCTCTCTCTCTCTCTCTCTTTTCACCTAAGTATTAGAGTTGTGAAAGTGGGTGGAAAAAAATCGAGAGGGAGAGAAAGAAGAGAGAAAAGCAAAGTTTGGTTTGTGAACTTTTCTCAAAGCTCTATATCTAGCCATGCACACTGTATACAGTCACTTGCAATCACTTTTGACATGTTGTATGTTGTGTTGTCCAAAAAAATATCCACTTTCGAGGCTGAAAAGTGGATCCGTAAAGATGATACATTTCTTTTCGTGTTTCCTCCTCTCTTTGCCTTTCCTTTTCTTAACGCTTTCCTCTATCCATTCCTCTTTGTGTATACCTGTTAGTATTGTGCACACACACACACACACACACACACACACACATAGACAAATCGCATTCAATCTCATCTCGGACATGACGACTTCAATCAATTTTTCCTTCCTCACTTGTTATTTCATTCGCTCGATTTCATGTGGTCATTTCCTCTTCCTATCCCAAGAGTTCACTCGATTTCATTGTTTACCACATAACAGAGTTGAGTAAAAAATCAATTAATTGCAAAAAAAAATTAAACTTTGACAAATAAAGTCATTTTTCATATTCTCTCTTACTTTGAATCCACTAAAAATTTTTTCCATACGTGGAGACAATAACACAAAACTTGACAACTTTCTCATACACTCAAGTACAATCACCTCTCTCTTAAGAATTGAAGAGAGTATTGTTGTTGAAGAGAATGAGAAAAAGTAACGGTAATTGTGACAATGAATAATTGTTCAAGGCTAAATTCATTATTAGGAGAAGAATATAAGAGAAAATCACAAGGTAACATGGTCTCTCTCTCTCTCTCTCTTGTATGTGTATAAGTGTTGATCGATGTGTGATCCAAATGAATCCTCAACAACAACTTCTGGTAGTCACTTGATCGGTGTGAATGAGTGAGTACGGGAAGTGTGTGTGTGTATACTCATTCATTCATTATATTGCTCTTGCCCTTCTCTCTCTCTCTCTCTCTGTTTCCTTGGCACAGAGACGTTGACCGCCTTCAGTCAGACAGACAAACCACTAGACAGAGGCATACACACATAGAGTCATTCATGATACGCGAAGAGTAACAGTAATAGTAGTAGTAGTACAGAATGAATAAGAATATTCACCTCACAATGCCAATGGGAGGTCAAATGTGATACACCATGTTTATAATTAGAATTTTTCTTCTTTGGATTATGGAATACTCAGAAATACTCACAATTTTCTCTTGAATGAAAATTTTCAACACTACAACCTCACGCAACAAGCTGTTATCTCTCTTTCTCTGAATGCATCAGAACTTATACAATTATCAGAGGTGTATTCTGGATCACTGAATAGAACATTTATGGAATTTTCTAATCAAATTTAGGAATCGTGAAAAATTTGAGATCAATTATATGTTAGGTATATATTGGGTGGCGAAATTTCTTCCCAAAATGTGTGGAATGCTAGAATTTGTTTGAATTTTTCTTCAGGATATTCATTGAATCCAAGCTTTTTTAGTGACAGTTGTAGATAAATCGCCAGGATTCCAGCTTGTATGGAAATTCTAGATTTATGAGCAAAATTATAGCCATCAAAGAGAAAAATTTTCGTTCAAACTCAGAATGATAAAGTGAAAGTTGTGATACATTTCCATGGATATCAGATACATAAAAACCAAAAACACAAGAAGAATAGAATTATTTTTATTCACTCAATTGTGAGAACCCAGCAATTAAAAATAGTAAAACTTATCAACCATTCGATGTATGATAATTCTTTTTGACATGATCTGCCGGGATCTCATTTAAATGTATGAATGCTAAATTAGATGAACATGCAAATTGGCTCAATATCCAGCAAATGTACAGGTTTAATTGTATCCTCTTCATATTATGCATTCGGTATGGAGAGAGAGAAAATTTAATATCTTTCTATAATGACTGTAAAATGAGTTCTTCACTAGCCTATCTGATTGGCTTGCTGATGAAATACAGTTCTCTCCCTCTAATATAGCTCAATTTTCAATGTTCCCTGCCATTCACAGAATTCTCATTATCAAAATGGATTTGAGTATAATCGAACCATACCTGCACCCACAAGATACATCAAGAGATGAAAAACACTTGAACATTGATTTCAGCAGCCCAGTGTTTAGATTTTTTCTTTTTTTTCGGTTTCAAGATAAATTGATGCGAGTGTAAATCACTGTCCATTTCTCAAGCATCTGATCAATTTCAGAGAAAAGAGAAAGAATCTGAAAAAGATGTGAGCATGCAAATGAAAATAATCCAGTTGCATGTTGATGAAAATCTGTAAGATTTAGGCCTATCGGATGAAAGAATGAAGATGAACACATCTCTTTTGGTCTCTCTCATAAAATTTTCATGCAAACGAGTAAACAAAATGATAATGATGACTCTGGTGATTTTGTTTTCCATTACTCGAAAATATATTTTCCTCTTTGTTCTCCCTCATCTTTTTTTTCTCTCTTCCTCTGTTGTCCTTTATCTTTTCACCCGCATCACTCGACCCATCATCATCCACCCAGCATCCTTTTTTTCGCTCTCTCCTTCTATTTGCTTGACCATTTTTATTTTTTCTTGTCTATTCACTTTCCATCGACTCGTCTCATATACAATTTGCTATTGTTCCATTCTTTTCATGATGAGCTCTACACACACATACAATTCGAAATGATTGTAAAAAGTAGACAACATTTTTCTCCTGATATAACCGGAAGGTATTTAATGATCTTTTTTGTTTTAGAAGATGATCATCATTATAGTTTCCATCGATATCAATTCCACAGTTTGCACCTGATTCTGGATCCTCTCTTTATCTCTATCATCTAGGTCTCAATTTTCCACAGCACCGGTTATATATATATGGTGAATCTTTCGCTTTGATCTCTCTTTCTTTCTATGGTCAGTCAATTCATTTA
>QZCP01000069.1:124542-134367 GCA_003956705.1 Brevipalpus yothersi
TCAGGTCTAAGTATTGGGAAATGCTGAGATGACGATTGTTCATGAATATCAATCAGAATCTTACAGCTTAGGTGAGCTCTGTCTCTCCTTTTTATTTAATATCAGCCTGAAAATTTGAGAACTCCAAAAAGCACTACTCTTTCGAGATCTGGAGTAATGTTCTCAAATTGTGACTTTTATTTCGATTTGACACGCTGAGAAATTTGAGTGAATTCAAATCTATAGATAGATGTCATCAGTTGAAACAAATTCAAATCATTTAACCTAGAGATTTAAAAATTTTCAATTCGATAAAATCTAATCGATCATTTAAAAAATCGAATAATATGACAGAATTTCGAAAAATTTCGACTGAGTTCAAGACTTTGTACTGGAAATCTTGTCAAAAAATTTTTGATAAAGTTAATTAAAATGCTGAAATATTCAAGTGCAGATAACAGATTATTGAAGTACTATTTTTGTACTAGGCATATATATTCGATTAGAGCAATGAAAATCTGTATACAGGTCATTCTAAGTCGATCACGATTATTTATTTGTTGTTCTATCTTCTATTCTTTTTTTTCTCTTTTCCATCAGAATGTACAATAAAGATGATCACTTTTTCAGTTGATCAAACTCAGAAAGAGAAAGAGAGAGAGAGAGGAAAAAAAAGTAAATATATTTGTTAGATGGAAGAATCATTAGACTTATTTCATCCCTTTCATAAAATGACAATTGCTTTTCCTTATAGTGATTTGTGAGCACAGAAAATCTAGCAAATTTTATCGGATGAGTAATAAATTATTGAATTTGCTCAACGAAGCAACAAACATTATTGAAGAATCGTAACTCCTTTATCATATCATCAGGGTATATATATATTGGGAAATGATTATTATTAGTATATATATGGAACTTCCAACTTTTATGTATGTACTCCTCTGGGTTACTTGTTGTTGGTGCTGTTGCTGTTTTGAATCATAACTCAGAATTTTTTTCTCTCTCCCTTGAGAGATGATTTCTTTTCCTCAGAGCAAATATATTTATACAACTTGGCTAAATTATCGAGAACCTTGCAAATTATTCATACACTAATCATTTGATAGTACATCGGTACCACATACAACGGAAGGGAACAATGGCATGTAGCATGTAAAAAATAGTATCAATTATTGATGCATCAAACCTGCGATTCTTTTTCAGAAGTTACCCAATCAGGTATGAAATAATTGATTAATTGAAATTCAATTTCAAATTTAAATCCACTTCAATTTTCCATCCTAGTGTCGGGAAAATGTAAGATAGAATCAGAATATTGTAAAAAAGTTCTAGTCGATTCGATGATAGATGAGGCTGTCATATTCTTTCCGAAAAAAATTGATCCTATTGAATATTTTTCATTTTATATCCCCCTCACTCAACCTTGAAGGCTTCCACTGAACTTTCTCCCTCTTTTTCTCTCACTTTTCCACATATTCAACAAAACTCTCTCGGTTTTTTGAACATGCCCTATACTACAGAGGATCCCAATTGAATTTATGGGAGGATCCAAATTTAATCTTCATGTCCTCCTCTTTTTTTTACGATCCTTTTTTTCATTCTAGAGCATTCAGCTTCTCTCTGTCTCTTTCTTCCACTATTCTCACTCGACTCATGAGAAATAGAGAGAGAGGAATGAAAGATTCCAAACTTTCAACATGATCACTTTTCATCTAGCTGGCTAACTTTTTCTTAACGGCTGGATGACTTCTGAATTCTTGTAACAAAGGAAGCGGAATTGATGCTGGCGGGAGGAGAGAGAAAAGAAAAAAGTGGGAAAATGAAAGAGGGGTGATGGAGAAAGAGAAAGAGAGAGAAAGTCGAAGAAAAATCGGATTCGTGGCTCGATTTA
Source organism: Brevipalpus yothersi (assembly GCA_003956705.1). NCBI lineage: Eukaryota > Metazoa > Arthropoda > Arachnida > Trombidiformes > Tenuipalpidae > Brevipalpus > Brevipalpus yothersi. Next base: position 126,416 of record QZCP01000069.1, read on the forward strand.
CGGCTTGTTGAATCAAGTTGCCTATTTTTAACATGGATGACTTCTCTGTAGCCATCCAAGTGGCTATCATACTTTTCCATCTCGTTTCAGCAATTTTTTAAATCAATCTGCTCACTTCTTCTTTTTCTTTTTTCTTCTTCATCCTCTTCTTCTTGCTTCTTCTTTTTGGGATGCTTTTCTGTCCATCCAACTTGTAGTCGTATTTATCATGAAACTTTGTTCTTGGAGTGATATTTTTCCTGTCCCTTTCTCTCTACACTCGCCTCTAATTTTATCCAGCCTTTATCACTGTCCACAAACTTAACATGCTGCTCATCTCGGATCATGGAAGATGGCTTACTTGCCATCCAAAAAGAGAAGTGTAACATTTATCTTAAATGCCCTACTTGCCTTCTCTCTCTCTCTCTCTTATTTGGTTCCTATTGTCTTCTCATTTTTCGTTTTCACGAATTAATCACCACAATTTTTTCTTTGTACTGGAATTTATCATTATTTTCACGCATCATCCAATGGGAAATGTCTCACAGAAACTTTTCTCAAAAAGATGATCAAATTATGTTTCTAGGATTGCTGGAGAAGATTTCTTCTTCAAACCACTAGAAAGGCACTCTAAATATTGTCTAGAAGAATATTTATGTATTTCCTCCAGAATACAGGGGAAAAATTCCATCATCATTCAGATAGTTTTTCTCCACCAATTGTATATATCAACTTACATTAAACATTTTTGAAGCACAAATAGCTGGACATACATCTGAGAAACACAAACCTCCTCAGGCTGAACAAAGAATGTTCTCTCTAATGCAGCAAAAAAATGATAGAAAATCGTCTCTCTCTCTCTCTCTCTCTCTCTCTCTCTCTCTCTCTCTCTGTGTCCATCTATCCATTCCATAGTTCAGTAGTGTATTTACGTTTGTTCAAGATACATGCCCAGCGGAGTTCGAGATTGACACCGGATGGCTGAGTATCAGTTTTTCTTTCCTCCCACTTCCATGATTCACCCCTCCAAGTTTCCTGAAATTCGCTTCTTTACACACTTTTTTGACCATTACAGTGGACAGGTATCTTGGCTTCTTGTGGATCTAAGATCCGGGAGTATCATATCAAATCACACACATGTCTATTTGGTAAACGTTACCAATAGTCTAACGTCAGTTGAAGAGGAAGAGAGAGAGAGAAAGAGAAAAAAAAGAGAAACAATCGCCTGAGGCGATCATCATTTTGAGACAACAGATATTGCTCTGCCTGAGTTACAAGAAACTTTTACATGTACCATTAACTTTCACTTCCTTCGAAGATGCATGATCCCAATCAGTTTTCTCTACTCTGATGGCAATATTGATAAGTATTGGAACTTTTTGGCTTTGATTTGATAATTTGGAAGGAAGTTTTACTTCCAAGAAAGAAAGTTCTGTATCATTTTGAATATATGAGTTAAGTTTTCTTTTTCCAAAGACCAAGAGGAAGATGAAAAGTAAAAGAATTTATCATTTGGAAAGAATGTTCATCTAGAAGGAAAAGTATAATGAATACATCTTTTCCTAGGTGAATTCAATCATATTCTTCTTTTATCGGATATTCAATTTATCAATGCTACTTCATTCGAGATGCTGATAAATTGGAGCGAAAGAGAATAAGAAGTATGCGCGTCTTCAACTATATATATAATATCAAATCATAAGATAAATCTATGTTTCTATATTTTATCATCTGTCTCCATAGCACCTCTTATTCCTCCTCTATTTGTGATTTGTTACTACTAACGGTACAGAGGAGAGACATGGACCCTAAGAAAAAAAGCAGGACTAAGATATTACCACATTCTTATGTCCGTTTCCTGGGACGATGAAGTAGGAAATTAGCCATAGAATCGGAAGCAATTTTTTTGTAGAAGAGATGAAATCAGGAAAATGTGTGAGAATGGTGGACAGACTGATGTTTGTAGTATAGAAGAAGTCAAGAAAATTATTTTTTCCACTATTTTGGGTCACTTATTATTTCCCACCCACTTGTGATGGGCGGAAAGTTTGAAGTGTAGGCTAAAGTGTGATGAAAGCAGATTTTTGAATTCAGGAAGAGTTCAAATTTGGAAAGTTCTTTCTGATGAAGAGATTTTTCCAGAAAGCAACTAGAATCTGGAAAAATTGGGAGATAAGCTCTGGTACCTATGCCTCTTGATATTTTTTCTCTGCTCATGGCTGCATATTGAATGGTTCGGATGGATTCCTGGAATTGAAGTGAATTTTGAAGAAGGAAAATATGACCTACAGCTAGGCCAGTAGGAGGAGAGAAAATGGATTTGGAAAGCCCTGGGTATATATATATATACTTTTATATATAAAGTGAAGAAGGCAGAAAATGGAGGAATGGAAAAGATAAAGGGGAGGGGATGAAAATTTATTGGACATGATTTGCTGCTTCAAAGCATTGCTTACTGAGTGCTTATTTGATGTTTACGGAGTGGAAAAAAAAGTACAGAAAGAAGAAGAGAGAGAGAAAGAGAAAATAAGAAGAAAGAAAACACTTTTCATCGACCAATCCCTGGACGAACATTTCAAACTGGGAAGAAGAAGAAGAAGAACAGAGAGAAGAGAAAAAGCTGGAAAAGTAAAGTAGAGAGAGAGAGAAGGAAAATGATTGAGAGTGAAGATGCAGGGCAAAAAGAATGAGAAAGAGAGAGAAAAAAAGAGGAAGATAACAGTGAGTAAGAATCAAATCCCATCAGAATGATGCACCGTTTTACTAAATCTCATAACCGTTTCTCTCGCCTCTACCCCTGTAATGTCTCTTCTCCTCATAAAACCTCTCTCTCTCTCTCTCTTCTTCAGGATGGCTAAATTTTTGCTTCTTTTTATACTTTTCTCCCTTTCACTCTTGTTTCCATCAGAGGCTGAGGATGAAAAATTTGACTCTCTCTCTCTCTCTCTCTCTCTCTCTCTCTCTCTCTCTCTCTCTCTCTCTCTCTCTCTCTCTCTCTCTCTTTCTGCCTTTTATTTCTTTCTCTCTCTCCCAAGAACATAAGCCTTTTCAAGCTCATATACTCTTTCATTTATCAGACTTATTTCATGACATGTTGCGCAAAGAAAACATTCAGCCAAGCACACATGTATATACCTACACAGTATAAACAGGCCAGGACTGATGAAATGTTAAAAGAAACGTAAGCAGCCGATAAGTTCACTTAAGTTTGTAAGGATACAAAATCGATTGAATGAATTGAAAAAAACTAGATGAACTTGCATCCGAAAAAAAATTTCTCCCTCTCAATCTTGCCTGTACTATGAGCTGGTGAAAGGAATGCATACCTCTCTCTACATAAAGTACAGTTAAAGTTAGGAATCCTTTACCTATTTGGGCCTATCATCATCTTACTTGACGCTCCATTTAGAAAAATCTCACTTGGCCATTTATGAGAGAGAGAGAGAGAGAGACTCTCTCTCTCTCTCTCTCTCTCTCTCTCTCTCTCTCTCTCTCTCTCTCTGAGAGAGAGAGAGAGAGAGAAAGTTCCCATTCATGAACATCATCACCATCAGTGTGTCCATTTTTATGCTTGAAATGATGATGGGAGAGTAAAATCATCACTCATCCGAGGTGATTATTTGAGAAGCGAATATTTTGAGAATATCTATACCTTCCAAGATTCATGTAAGGAAGATGTTCGATTCTCTATTGGTCATTCCGAAGGCTTTCACCCTGTATTGTGTATGTCATCGAGGGCCACTGAAAGTGTCCCATGAACAAATGAGGGTCATGAAATGGATAATCGATTACAAATATCTTCGCTAGTTTCTTTGAGCGCATCATTATCATTCGAGACATTCCAATATGTTGACCAATAGACTGAATATTTGGAATTCATGATCAAATTCACTTTGATGAGAGCTGATTAGCGAATTTTTGCCAAAGAATGAATAGGTTTTCAGATTGTAATCTGCAATGAGAATACGCAAAACTGATGAAAACTTTGCACGGTCATTCTTGGGAATGTGCTATAAATAGATAGTTCTCAGAAGATTCCTTTCAATTGGTGACAAAATAATTGATGGATATCTGAAGTTGATTTTGGCTTGATTGAAGTAAGATTTGGAATCATTTGTGTACACTCTTAATGATGATTTGAACGAGAAAAATGAACGGAAAAGTCAAAAAGTTCACATACAGCAATGTAGGTCTTTTCTCACTTCTCCTTTTTTCACTTCAGAGAAAGATGATTCTTCTTCACTTCTCTTGCTCTCTCTCTATCTATCTCTATCTGGTCATATTTAAGAAAGAAAATCGAATTTGTGGAAAAGAAAAAAAGGAAGCCTCATGGATAGTCGATAGAAGCTATAAAATGAAGATAATGATGATGGTGTGGCTGACCATCATGATGACAATGATGAAAATAACAAGCGAAAAGAAGAAAGAAAAAAGGAATAAAGTTTGAAAGAAGAAGAGAAAATACTTTCGCCAGATTCTTAGATCTCTCTCTCTCTCTCTCTCTCTCTCTCTCTCTCTCTCTCTCTTCTTAGTGAGAGGCAGAAGAATACATGAGCTATAAAGTTTGAAGCTTTAGGCTTGATTTTTTTTCTCCTCCTCAAAGTCGATCAATTCTTTTCATCCTCAGTTTCTTTGGCATTCTTTCTTTCCTCCTCCTCATATTTGATCAATAAAATGTAAAGTGATCGATACCAAAAATGCTTTAGAGAGTAGAAAAGCGTCGGCGCAATTGTAAAAACCACCCCCAATTCTCCCAACCAGGAACACCCAACATTTTTGGCTCTCTCTCTTTTCTCTCTCCTCATCTTGAATCCAATTTTTTCTACTGGAAGCAATATTAGCCTGAGAATAATGTTGATGACCAATTTTGTCAGATTTTGGCTGCCATCATTTATGATGATGTTTATAGAATGATTATGACCTGGGCAAATGTCTGGAAAAAATGGGAAGAGAAAGTTATTAGAATGAATCAGAGACATTTTCAAGAATAAGTTAGACAAAATGGATTGATTTCATTCTTTAAAAAAATTCAGTATCTCAAAAGCAACAAGAGCTGTTATGACCCAAGCTACTCATCAGCTCAAAAATTACTTTAAAATTGTTTTCAAATTATATTCCGGACAGAGCACATCCAACAAACAGCATCAAATTCGTTGATTCACTGCTAATCAATAGAACAAATACGGAGGACTTTGCTGCCAGAATATCTGAGTATTCAATCTACCAGATCGATTGATTGAGCAAGTTAGTCTTGTTAATTGTTGTGAATAATTCGTTTGACCACAACAAGTTGACCAGTCACAAGGAGACTCTCTCTCTCTCTCTCTCTCTCTCTCTCTCTCTCTCTCTCTCTCTCTCTCTCTCTCACTCACTCTTCCTCTGATCATCATGTGAATGGAGAAAAGCTCATAACTTTAAGGCTCACAAGCAGCCAACTTTCTCTCTCTCTTCCATGAGCTTCCAGTTTGAGAATGCCATTAGTTACTAGATGCCCGCCAAGACATTTTGAGCTCACTTTCTCATTTTGATCCAGCTCACAATGGTCTTCAGGAATGGATAAAATACGAGGGGATACAGAATCAACGATCCGGCCATTAAAGTGAAAATATATGGTCATTCCGATCCAACAATTCCGAGTGCGAACTGTGTATTGTTCAACTAAAGTGAAGTCCGAATTGCTATTAGTGAAAATTGTGATATATACGATCCAATAAGTGTTCACTTGTCCTTTCTTTATTCTTTCACTTTCATCCTCCCCTCACTTTCGTTCTCTCTCTCTCTTCCTTCTTCTTTTTCTTCTTCTCCTCTTTCTTCTTCCTCCTTCTTTCCTGAAAATAATGTCTCTTCACAACTCTATAAAGTTCTATGATGATGATTATGATCACTTAAAAGATTCAAATTTTCAATCCAAGCGCCACTCACTAACTGTCACTTGATTGGTTGCTCCGAGAAAGTAGAACATTATCCTCTATAAAAATTCACATATCTTCAAAATTTTATTCATGATGCTACTCCTGATATTCTTGATTATTACTTGATTATCCGCTCCGAAAAATGAATCCCATGAAAACTCACCAGGAATGCAAGGAAAAAAACGGCCAAGTATAAAAGTGAAAGTAATAGAAATGAAAGTTTCATCTCTTCCAAGAATAAAGCTGAGTAGAATAAAATTGAGGCAAAGAAGAGAGAAGAGAAAATACAAGAAATGAAGAAGAATACACACATATATGAGCACAAGCAAAATGGTTGGAACACCTATTATCGTTATAAAAATCGTATCCATCTCATACTTTTTTGATTGTGTTCATCTCATTTGAGATCTATCAGAGCATGATTGCAATTTTTCCCAATTTCTTTTTCTTCATCTCTCTCTCTCTCTCTCTCTCTCTCTCTCTCTTCTACAAGCTTTCACTTTCATTTCACGAATCTCGAGGCCATTATTTTGTTCTCTCTCTCTCTCTTTTTTCTCACCCATTTCCCGGTTTCGATTCATTGTTTCCATCTTTCATGATACTTATTTGAGATGATCATGTAGGTTTTTCTTCTCTCTTTTTTCATGGGTCCTATTTTTAACCAGAAGGAGAAAAAAGAGTGATAAAAACATGAAACATGCACTCCATACCAAACGCCTCTACACACACATGTGTATACAGCTACTTGAACTTTCTAGCAAAATTTATTTTTCCCCCCGGAACATTAAATTGTGGACCACAGGGAACCACCCGAATTTGGAAGTTACATCCAATCAGTGGACCTAAAGCCATCATTATGGCGCGGACCGCCCCAATCTAGATCGGTACCGTGATCAGAGAAATTGCATGCTAATAATAGAAAAAAAAATTTGTGATAGTGGTACATATTGAAATTGATATTAAATTTTCTCAACCTTCATATGCTAAAGTTGATGGAAGAGAGGGAGGAATGAAGGAGGACCCATCGAGAGGCTGCTCTATCAAGTGAACAATTTGAATCATTAGTCAGACTTCACTTTCACTGGCCAATGAAAAAACTTCAATTCATATTGAACCTCGAAAAAGAGAGCGAGAGAAGCCCATTTTGCCTGCCAACATCAGAATTGATTGTTTTTTCTTGCTCTCGAGTCCAGATCGTGATATTGACTTCATCTCTCTCTTCCTCTCTTTTCCTGTCTACCGGCATGTAGCTGTGTGTGTGTGCCTGGTCTTATTTGAAATTCATTTCATTCCTCATACAGTAATTTACTGTGGTCATGGTAATCACTGGAAGACGATCATTATCGTCAATAATGTTGATGAAAATGTAAAACTTTGAAGCGTGTTCACGAGCTACACTCATCTTCCATCGGCCGGTGACTGTGTGGATACGTATTTTGAGTTACAATTTTAAGTGAATCGATCGGTGATCTATTCAATGTTCTATCCGCTATTTATGATGGTAATCATGGCTATCTGATGTTCCGAAAGAAAAAACGGACACACTGGAAGAGCTATAGAGAAAGAGAAAGGAAAACACGTGGCCAATATTTTTACCTACTGAGCAATATATACATGTATGTGTGTGCTTGTATGTGTATTCAGTGATGATCAACCTGGAGTCCGAGTTTCGAAAAGGTTCCTACTTTTCTTTTTCAACACTAGTTTTGAAAGCAAATTTGCTTTGTTACGAAACGAACGGACCAAGTTAACCGGAGGAAAGAGAGAGAGAGAGTAGTGGACACAGAGAGAATGTGTGTATGTAGAAAAGTGGACAATACAAGCAAATCAATGGTCAGTAAGTGGGACAGTAGAACGATGAATGAAATGGAATGGAAACACGCGTCCATACAGATCCGAAAGTGTGCCAGTGGATTTGCGTGCTCTCTCTCTCTCTCTCTCTCTTTGTAGGTTCCTATGGCTATTCTTGCCCAACAGTGGACAGGAGGTGAATAAAATGGGGGCCAAAATGCCGTCATCGTTTGTCATTATTATCTGGTAGAAAGACGAATGAGAAACTGG
>QZCP01000070.1:0-40885 GCA_003956705.1 Brevipalpus yothersi
GAGAGAGAGAGAGAAATGAGGAGCATGAAGAGAATGCTCAAAATATTGAAACATCTCATCTGTTGCATCTCGAGGTGGGACCCTTGAGCCCCTCACCCCCTCACCCCCTCAGCCCCCCTCTCTCCCATCTATTATTCATCATCATCTTATCAACTCATCTTCTCTCTTTGCCACTCGACACGATTCATAAGTTTATCAACTCGAGCAAAGTGGCAAGAGTGTGATAGAAATGAACACTTCTATTTCTCTCAAATAATATTCAAGCGTTTTGCACATTCAAATCTATCCTCTATCATTAAGTAATGATGATTGCTTGGGATAGATTTTGCATTCAACGTCTAATTTATTAGACGTACCAATCTTGATCCTCTTTTGAGGCCTTTCTGTCCAATACTAATACTGTGTACGTTTTTGAGTGTCTCATGTAGCACTAGAGATTTTCGATGGTAGAAGTGACAAAAGTTTTGACAGTTTATGGGACCAGAGCTACATGTAGCTATTAATGAGAAATGATTTCAATTTTATGATAAAAACTTTTTCGTTCCTCGAAACTGCCCGACGGCAAGTCAGTTCTTATCTACTGATGAATTTTAAGGAAAGTGATGAACGAGCGTAAAATTTCAGCTGGTGAAAAATGAACCACAGAATGCCAGAAATTGTAGATTGTTGGAGTTGTTGAGGTTAGCAAAATTTTCCAAAATTCGGGTGGAAAGTTTTTCTAGGGTTTAAATTATCCGATCGTTCCAGTTGTCACAAGATTCTAGGTGATACTCAATCCATAAAATTTTACACGCTCATTTATCAAAGACTTATGGGAATAATCGGGATTCAATTTATGGTTGAAAAAAAACGAACTAAATCTCAACATTTCTCAGGATTTTTGCTTCTCACAATCTCAAGATCTCGGATACCAAGAACAAATGTAGCATCTTAAAGAGACAAGAATAAGCCTGAAATGATACATCAGACGGAAGTGAGTGTTGATACTGTGAGGATTAAATCAAAAGCTGTGTCTTACGGATATATACTACTTTTGATAACAAGTATTCCTTCCTGATATTCGAGCTTCTCCTAAATAATAGCCTCAGAAGTAATGAATGCCAGCTTCAAGTCCTTTTTAACATGTTCTCCTAGCACCTAATCTTCTCATCGAATGTCAAATAAATTCAGAGTATCTCATCACTTACATGAATGATTTAATAAATTAATGAATCATCAACCTAGGGCGAGATCAACAAAATTTTCCCTCTCAACTGATAATTTGGTGACAAAAAAATCGGAGATATGTCATCGGTAATAGATATCAAATACAACATGAATGGCCTGATTATGACAGATAATGATCATCATTTTTGGGGATGCTTGATGAGAGAGAAAAATAGATGATTTTCTTGAACTTGATGATAGAAAGTTGAATCTCAACAACAATACTTATTGTGTAAACCCTATTGTCACTCATTTGATTTGGTTTGAGGTATCTTTCCTCCACCATTGAGCCCAGTGGGTGGCCCTCAGATGGCATGTAATGTTCAGCAAGTTTTCCGTCAAACTGATCGAAATCAGAAAAAGAGAGATAGATAGATAGAAGCCTTTTTTGTGCCTCTGAATTCGCAACGTGAGCCAGATTATAGAGATCATCATGATAAGTTGCTCCTTGCATCATCATTCTTTTCGTCGAAGTTATGCTTAACTCATCGTCAAGCGTCCTGTTCAACTATGACGTGAGGCAAGACGTCCATCGTTTGAGTGAATCTTTCGTTCGAGTTTTTCGAAAAAGTGAGAGAAAGAGAAAGAGAGAGAGAGAGAGAGAGAGAGAGAGAGAACGAAAAAATGCATCAAGCGAAAAAAGATGAACAAAAACAAATGCTCTCGCGTGCAAACTCATCACTGTCAATCAAATATTATCTGGAAATGATTTGGACAGGAGTGTCAAAGCTCATGACAAATCGATTGGAACCGTTAGAGAGGCTTGTGAATGAGTGAGAGAAAGAGAGAGATTTATAAAGAAAAAAACATTGAATATATTAGTTCATCAGAATCAGCGATTCTAGCTCACAAATAAATTTTAGCTACATCAGCGTATTTTCCCTTGAATTGATTCTTTCTAGCCCAGATTTCATCATAATCGATGAAAAGCGAAGAATGTAGGGACCATGAATAAATGTATATAAGGTCTATTCTCGCCTAAAAATAAGTGACAAAAATCTCTGTCAGTAGCTGGGCGTTTAAATGTCAAATTTTGACGAGAGACTTGATACGCTTGTGTGTATGGTTGTTCTTTGGCGTAGGATTCACGGGCCAGTCGTTTACTTGTATCGTTACCACTTTGGGCGGCAAGTTGCTTCGCTTAAAGTCAAGTATGGTGTAGGAGGGAAAGAAGAGCCTCTATTTTCTCTTGTGCCCACTTTTATCAGCCTATGGTGATTTGACATATACCCGCTTTTGGTTTACTACTACTACTATCACCAAACATACACATACTCTGTGCAAGAGGAAGATAGAGCGAGAAAAATATCGAAGTATGTGCCAATCGAGTAGGTGTTGAAGTTCTTTTGACGGGCTTATGTAAGCTATTCATTTTTCCATCACTTTCAGTGATGACGATGAAATCAGTTCCAATTTCAAAGTACAATAATAATCATTTGCTTTTACATGGAAAATGTGTTCATCAGAAAATTGACAAAATTTAGGGCACTGATACTCTCTAAACAAATCATCAATGAGTCCATACTGGCAATCTGGTATTTTCAAAATGAATCATTTCCTACTGCTGTCAAAACTGGAAGTGAATGAGGAATGAATTCATCATAAAGATAATAGCAGCAACGGAACTATACACCGTCGATCAAGAGCTGAAGAACGCTAATGAGAATTAAAAAGTTGCCCCAAGTTCAGCTCATTTTCCCTAGGATTATTTTATTCTTTTTTATCTCCATCTTTTTTTTGTTTCACAGCAAATCGTGCTTGGAAAATTCGTTGAGCATATATTTAGTGTTCACAGTGAGATGATTAAATGGTGAGATCAGAATGAATAGCCACAACTTTTTTCACTTATGGTGATTTCATCCACCGATCATGATTGTGAGCCATAAGATTTCCGCAAAAGATAGTGGAGGAAATTGATAGGTAGCCACAAATTGAATCAAGCAAACCTTCGATTTCTTGTCTCCCGATCCATCTAATTTTGATTACACCAGTTATCCTTTGATAATCATCCATCATCCAGAAAGCAGTACGTATGTCCATGTGTGTTCATACAAAGTAGATGCAGAAAAAGCATACCTAGACTCTTTTTACCATACATTTAAACACGTCCCTCATCGAGCAACATAATCTCCGCTTTCAATACTTGGCTGAACTTGTGATAAACGCTCCACTCCGGACAACTGGAACGACCATAAATACAAGCCACCGCAAGTGTCAAAACCAGGAACGAACTTGATTTGAGCAAGTCAAACAAATCTTTTCATAGCACGAAGGATCGATCAGAGAGAAAAGAAAAATGTAAGAAAATAAAAAAACTTGCAAAAGCAAAAGAGAGAGAGAAAATATCAGTATGCCCACTTTGACAAGTTTGTCCACCATATTTCAGTCTCCTCCCCATGCTAGAAAACCAGCCGACATTAGCTTTTCTCTCTCATCCCTGCATCTTCTCTACATCTTCTCAGCAAGTCATCCTACGAGTTTTTTTGCTCTTTCTTTTCACTCACTTTTAGCAAACCTTTCTCTTGCCGCCAATTAAGCATGAGAGGGAGAGAAGAAAGAGAGAGAATCTCCTCAAAGCTGATTCTTGCACATGGTGATGAGCAATCGATGACTCGCGATCATCTGCTTGGGCTGTTTGATCAAGTCCCAGGATCATGGAGGAGATGAAGAGCAAGAAAATAGAGGAACATTGGTCCCAAGAGGAACTAAGATGAAGATGAAAATATTCTCTCTCTCTTGTACCTCCATCGGCTGGGCGGCGCGTTTCCATTGAAATTGATGCTCAGAGAGAGGCACTGGCCTCTCTGTGAGATGGAGCAAAAAGAGCGATTCTCGTTGAGCTGAGGTGAAGGGTCAATCGTAAACTTATTCTCTCCGTCAGTGGAAGGTCATCGCAGTTTGACCTGAAAATAGCGTATACATATTGACCCCCGGTTGTTTGAGCTTTCAACCGAAATACCAAATACCAAGAGCAATTATAGTCTCCATTACTTTTTGATATATGGCCTTGATGTTTACTCAGAGAGAGAGAGAGAGAGAGAGAGAGAGGTTCAGCGGGTCAAGAGGACTCTGGTGAATGGTATTCACTGTCTATAGCTTTCAATAATCTTCTCTTTCGTCTTCATCTTCTCGTTCCCGTTGACATTCAGGATCCATCCAATCACAAAATATGGACCAATAATCAACTCAAGGCGTATAGTAATGGTTAAGCTGGAAAACATTGGAAAAGAAGAAAGCATAATTTTGGAATGCCCTGAGAGTGCATAGGATTCTGGGGAACATCAATTATAGCTATAGCTTCCTGGTAACGGAAAGAATACATTTTCTCTCTTCCTCTTTCGTTTAAAGATGATGATCACTCCCGGAATTTGAGATCGGAAACTGATTATGCTTCCTATACTTTTGGCACACTTTACCCTAGAGAGAGGGAGGCAGATTGAGGGAAATGATCACACACACACAATGACAATGATTTGTGGTGAGAGTCAATTTTGAGGGTCGGATATATCCTTATTTGATTCGAAATTCACTAGAAAGCGGTGATTCGCTCTCTTCTATCTCCGCACTTTATCAATTCTCGATGAGGAGCAAAAATATATTCTGAATCTTACCAGTGCGTGCAGATAATATCTTGCAAGGAAAATTTCACTGTATATGCGAGGACATGGTTTCCATTCTCATCACACAGTTCACTTTTCCCAATGGAACGAGCATCTTCTATGTGAAGAAACAAGTTTTGAGATGGAAAAAAATTTTTTTTCTTCTCCAAGAAAACTTCTCGCGCCCACTGATCGATGGAGACGGACTTTGCTTGGATTTTAGCGGATAATCATATGGCCATGAGCGAAAATGAGAAGAGAAATGAGTGAAGGAAAGGAGTTTGGTAGAATGTGCTGAAGGGGAGAGAGAGAGAAGAGAAGGAATTTAGCTGTGGACAGCTTTTGGACAGAATGTGAGAGGATTTTGCCTTAATTTCTCTTCTTCTTATTTGTGGTTGAGCTTTGCTTGCAATGAAATGAGAGAGGAGAGATAACCACTGACTCTCCAATTTCAAATTCATGAAATATGTCAAAAGATAGAGATAACGACAGAGGAGAGTTTGTGGAGGAAAGATAGTAGGGGTATGAAGAGAGAGTGGGGCAAAGATTTTCCCAATCGGATCAAGGTTTTATTGGTCCTCGAAAAATTTTATTAACAATTTTGAGTAAACCAGGTACCAAGATAGTTTACGTACCTGATCATAATATGAGATTCTTAGATCTACTCAAAAATAAAGAGAAAGAGAGAAAGAGTGTGTGAAGAGTGAAGAGGACAAGAAAAGTGAGATAAGAGTGAAGAGCAAAAGGTGGTGTCGAATTTGGAATGAATCACTTAAATTATGCTTGAGATTTCTAAAATAGACTAATGACGATGGAGAGAAGAATTAAGAGAGATGAGTTAAGGTACAGCCTAGATGATGAGTTGGGATCTGATCGAGCCATTTCTGGTGAAACTTCGAGATCCGAGTCTTGCATCAAAATAGAGTTGATTTCATGAATTATGCCATTGATTGCTTTGATATCTTTTCGAGTAACCTTGGCTCGAGTTTGCATGTATTTAATAACAACTTCTTGTTCTAGGGAAGAGAAAAAAGCGAGACATAAATATTAAAATAATCCAGGAAGAAGGCATCCTTGAGCGGGACTGTTATAAAACAAGTATTCGAGAGCAGAATGTAAGTTTCGCTTTCAGATCGATTATCAAAGATAATCACTCACAAAGGAGAGAAAGAGAGAGACTTGAAATGCTGCGATGACTCACCTGAAGTTGAATTTTCAACGTGCAATTTAGAATTTACTGTATCGATGTCACTAGACTTTGCTAGTCCGTCAAATGAGATAGCTCGGTTAAGAACCAAGTGTCTGTTGAGAATCTGTTGAAATTGAAAAAAGGGGAAAGAGAAAGAGAGAGAGGTTAAAACTCTAGATTTGATCAACCAGATCAGGAACTTGTTTCCATTCTTTCAAGCTAAGCAGCTTAAGCTTCTCATCACTTTCCCTCTCACAAGTCGAGGGAGAGAGTGGAAAAAGAGCGAGAGTGGGAATGAGTGAGGCTGAGTTTTCTTGTGATTTTCACTCCCATGGATATCAAAAATAGAATAATAGAGACAGAGAGAATGAACGACTTGTGAGAGACAGCTCTTCTTCCCATGCAATAGAAAGACAGAGGGAAACTGACTGTGTGTCAGCCTATGATAGGAAGAATCGAGAGGTACATGCAAGCTCATAGTTGATGAAAGCTGACTACTGAATGCGATTGTTGCAGTCGACTAACTTTCTCGTCGAATCATTGGCAAGTAAGATAGTTTGAGATTGAAAATAAAACACAACTTACGCGTTCAGTATTTGGTAGATAAAAGCCTTCAGTTAATTGCTTGTATGCCGATGGATTTTCAATTTTCAATTTAGCCCATGCTTCCTCAGAGGGGGCGAAAAATGTGATGTTTCTGGCACGATCACCGAGCTTATCGATCCAATTCGTACCACCTCTTGTTGAAACTCGGTAAGTTGTGTGCAGTTTTGGATCTTCTCGTAGCTTCTCTTTGATTGGTGAGCTAGGAATTCCGAGAACTTTGTTTATGATGTGGACGACTCCATTGGTTGCGACAATATCTTGAAGCACTGTTGCTGCCTTTACTCCTTCACCCTCCACATACAGACGCTCATCACTCACAGAGAAAGATAGCTTTCTGTTGGTTGCCAATGATGGATATTCTTTCACCTGCTCAGCATTATGAGAATTCACAATTTTACCATCCAAAAAGTGCAGCTTCAACAAGTCTTCGTAAAAGCTGGCATTCTCTCGCTTGTGGTAGTCGAGATCGTCCTTAACTGCATTGTAGGCTTCGTTTGTGAAAGCGAAAATGGTCACAGGTGAATCAGGATCACCACGAGAGAAGACTTCCTGTGTTGCTCGTAGATTATTCACTAAACTGAAGAATTCTTTCAAAGAATCTTGTCCTTCCTCTCTTAAGTAGTCAGCAGTGGTGATATCGGTGGTGATGAGAGGTTTGTCGATGATGTGAACGACACCATTCTTAACGGGGATGTCTCCTCGTATCACTTTGGCACGAGTGTTGCCGAGCTTGGTGTGATCATTAGTTTTTCCTTTAGCAATAGCATTGATGTAGATAGTTTTTTGCCCATTGGGAGCAATTCGTACTTGCTTGGTGATATTAACACTTAGCTCATTTGACACAGCTTTGGTGACATAAGGCATTGAAGCATTCATTGAAGAACTATAGAGAGCTTGATTACCAACCACATGGCCCAGGAGAACATGCTTATCCATTTTGTTTCGTGTATAGTCGCTGATTCTGAGAGGCACAAAGAAAGTGCAAGCTCTACACTCAGAAAAGCTTTGTTCACTCCCTGTTCTGTTGATCAGAGCTGAAAATTGAGTGTTATCCAGGTAGGGGGGCTGATACTGGCTCGGAAAGTTAATGAACTCAATGCCACTGGGGGCAACAGCGCTAGTCATAGACGGGACATCCAATACTTTATCGATGATGTGTACCCAGTTATTCCCAACTTTATGAGATTCGAGAATTTTGGCATCCAAAACATACACTGATCCGCCGAGAGTTTCATTGTATCCATAAGAGAAGCCTAGACTAGGCTTATTTTGGCCAAAAGGTGCCATGGATCCAATCTTGAGTAGCTCTTCCGCATCGTAAGCTTTCAAGACTGTGATTTGTATGTGTTCGTATGCATGTATGTTATTGGTGAATGTAAGTATCCAAGAGAACATGAGAACATTGGATAGGCAAAGTTGAGTTGGTGTGTTAGCGAGTAGTGAAAATTGAGCGCAATAACGAATGAGCGAGCATAGTCAAAAAAGAGAGGGAGAAAAGAGAACGATAATTAGCATCAGCGAATTAATTGACAGGCGATCATCAATAATCGAAAGCATCTGTTATACTGGAAGTGAGAGAGAGATATTTGAGCAAAAAAAATATATATATATATACGCTTTCACAGGAGACACAGGATGGCGATAATCAGGATTGTATGGGCAAAGTTTTTCATGTTAGGGAGGAGTAAGAGCGTACATGTTGAGCTCAAAGTCCATACAATGGCAGTTCACCGGCACCGGATCATTCAATATGGAATGTTGGATAAGATAGCTCAAGATCCTGAATTCATTAATTTGCAGAAAGATTCCATCTTGAAATTAAAATTATGTGGCAACTCATCCTTGCCAGCAAAACATTCATCATGATATGTGAGCAACAATTTTGAGAGAATGATGATTCACTAACAGACAGGCATCAGTCATAAGGAAGATTTTGAGTTTGTGTCAATTTGACATGAGAAGCCATTGTAGAATTGATTGCAGAATTGAGCGAGCAAATGATTAAACTGATGTCAAGTAACATAATAGGATAAAGAATGATGAGAAAGTAGAAAAAAAGTAGAGAAAGAGAGAGAGAGCAAGAAAACTTACGCAAATGAGATTCAAGCCAATCTCGTCGAGATGTTCGTTTGATTTCTTCATCGATCGGAATGAATAGAGTTGAAGGGATGGCATTCATTGATAATATATTTTTGATAGGTAAATTAACTTGTTCATTAAGAAAATTAGCAAACTCTTCATGTTTACCACTACTTGTGATCCAATTTAAAATAGTATCAGCATTTTGACTATGGCAAGGCATGGGAAGTAGCAAGGTGAAAAGGAGGGCATAGCACATGGCGAAGGCAAGTGGCACCAACAATTTAGGAACATTAAAAGGTAATAACATGATTGAAGAAATTAATACACTTTTCTCTCTCCCTCTATTCGAAAAATTATTGATACTTTCCACAAACAGACACTTGATTGTTTAAACCAAACACACACAAACACAGAGGAGAGAGAGAGGAGAAAAAAAATCCGTTGATAACAAAGAGCCGCCTGAACAAAATGGAGAGAGAAAATAATTTTCACTTTACTAAAGGTAAAAGCAAGATTCAAGCAAGAATTCTTCAAACTATGCAGCAGCAGAAGAAGAGAGAGAGAGAGAACAAGTAACATGGGCTGTGCCGCTGTTGCCTCTTGGACCGCCGAGAGAGAGAGAATCGATCCAATCACAAACAATCCAGCAGTTATCGTCCATCTTTGCGCTGGGACAGCTCAATCCCAGCGCCATCTTATGGGGCAGTGTCTGCACACAGAGGTACATCTCTCTGTGTGTCTATGGGAGAGAGATAGCAAACGGTTTTTCCAGGAACCTCAAAAAAAGTTTTTTGAGAAAAGTTTAAAAAGAGGAGTTCAAGTGAGTGAACGTTTGAGCACACAATTTGCCGGGAAAAACTTTCTTCTTCTGCTACTGAATAACGGTGTTTGATTATCTTTGTCGGCTTTATCACTCGATAGTAGACTGATAAGATATGAGTGGCCGTTCTTCGGGATTGTAATAGTTTATCGTTGGATTGTTATTTCTCTTGTTATTTCTATTAGATTTCATATGACTGCATTGGGCAGGAAATCGAAAGATGGTTGAGAAAAGTATTGGGATGTCGATGTTTAAGTTTAAGTTTGAAGTATTGCAGGCTTTGAGTGAAATATTTTCGAGAATATCGATGGAAATTGATAGGGAAATTCTTTTTTCGATTCTCGAGCATTTTCTGGTATCCACTTCATTGTTCACTTGATGCGTTCCTTAGCTTCTTGGCACGAAGGAGAGATGCTTTACTTTCAAATTCTTCTTCTTTCTCATAGGCATCCACAGTCTTTGGAAGTAAGAGGAATGTAAGATGACGCCTGACATGATTGTGAGATTTTAATAGTTTCTCTCTCAGTAAGTCATAAGAGCTAAAATGGAAACCATGGGAAAATTAATTCATAGGATTGTTTTCTTTCGCTTTCTCTCTCTTCATCTTCCCATCTCTCTCTCTCTCTCTTCCTATTGCTTTCTTCACAAAGCTATGTGAATTGTTGCTACTGAATCATTGCAAGTCATCTAGCTCGCCAGACCATTGAGGTTATTGAGCTATATCCTGTAAAACAGTTCCATAGGCTGCTAAATTTTCCTCCCTCTCTCTTTCTCTCTCTCTCTTTTCCACTCTTTCAAGGCTTCAAGGAAGAGTAAGCGGATGGAATAGACATTTCCTGAAAAAATTAGCCACCGAGCGTATATGATCCGAGTAATCACTTGCTTCCACGGAAATTATTCGGTTATTTTGCAAGCTCAACAAATTCGCCAAAAATTGCATTATATCCACAGATTGGATATTCTGAGAAAAAAATCTCATAGAGTGATAATCGATTTTTCTCCCTCACATGTTGAACGATGAACAGAAAAAATGTGTCTAAATTAGCCGATCAGTATTCCCTGTTTTTTTTCCATCCTTTTCTGGGAAAGAAAACTACATTCCCAAAGAGAAACATTGGAAAGAGAGATATTCATGATGAAAAAGTTTCACTACTTTTTTTCATGCCTACTCAAGTCCTACATGTATGACTTCTGAAGATGTTTTTTTATTCGAACTTTTTTTCTCTGAATAGTGTACCAAGATATACAGAGACTGTGAGTGGAGTTTTTCAAATTATGCAGATCTTTAACTGGCATGTAATGAGACTCTTCTAATCATCTGATAGAGGTGTGAAACTGACGATGTAACAATTTTAGAGAAAACTAACGCCCAGCGAAAATAATCAGCAAAAAGGTTGTACCTACAAACACATGTACATTTCTGTAAGTTTCCAGGAACAGAATCAGTTAACTTAGTTAAGAGAGCTATTATTTGAGTTTCAATCATTATAGGCAATTGATTGGTATCAATCCATTGAGCCATGAGTGGCTAAGCGATTGCAAATATTTGATGAGTTAATTCTGTTTATTGCTGGAAACGTGGATACTCATAAGTGCCGGAAATTGTGTGAGATATCCATTTAAAGGGAAACAGATTATTATTTTTTTTCAACATCATGGAAAATAGATGGATACTTGAATATTGATCTCAAAGTGATGATAACAGTGTGTCTGTGTGTGTTTAATACGTTTTTTAACAATGTAACTTGGGAGAGAGGAGAGAAAATTTTTCAACATATTTGTCATCATTAAGGAAAACCTATTCATTCTATTAATGGCCATCGTTTGGTGAGCCTTTCGAATAGATCAATTCGATGAGCTGCATTGTTAAAAAGTGAATCTTGAGGAAAATCAGGATGAATTTGATACCATATTATGTGGAAAACGGTGCTGAAAAGGATTCCCAATTTGACCTCTTTTTCAACATAATCAATTGCATCATACATAGGATCACAATATTTACCACTCTTTCTCCATTCATCCATATAACTTTCACAAAAAACTTGAATCAATTTCTCATACAGTTCACATGGTAAGGAATGATACTTGTCTTCCTCAAAGCATAGTTCACCAAAAAATTTTCCCAATTCGATGGCTCGATAAGCGAGCATACAATTTTCCAAATCAATCAGCATAATGTCTTGTGAGCCTTCCAAATGATTATTATTCTCATCGGTTGATTTGATGAGCAAAAAATTGGTATAATTCAAATCAAGATGAGCGAAAACTTTGGTATGAAAATATTGGTGGCAACTGTTAACCACACGATCAATCACATCACTTGCGGTAAACTCTTTAATTGCCAACCATTTCGCTTTACCATTCTCGGTAGAGGTGAGCTCAATTTTTTTATCAATCTCAATTAATTGTTCATCAAGCTGGGCACGTAGATTGGTGAACACATCGAATACATTTGAATTGCCAACCAATTTCCAATGATCCAACGAATTGAATTGGGCAACTTTACGGCCAAGAATTCTCATTATTGGAGTTGTTAACAAATCACGATGGGACAATGGTGTTGATTCGACAAACTCTTCAATTCGACCACCATCAAATGTGGCATACACCTTGGGTCCCATACCACGTTCATGCAAAATTCGTAATAATTCCAGCTCATTTTCTTCACACAAACTCTTGTAACGATTACCTTTACCAGTGTGTTCACTACCATAAAATCGAACGATAACTTTGGTTGGAAATTGTGGTTTACAAAATAGATTGGACGAAGGTGATGATGATGACTCGTTGAGTTGACAAATGAATATTTGATTCGATTTGCCACGTTGAATTGGTGAACATCGAATTTGATTCCAACTTGGTGTCCAATTCATGAGGCGAGCACATAATTTAACAGCATACTGTGAGCTTACGGGCACAAAATCATGTGAAGATGTCATGGTATATCAGAATTATTGACAGACAAATTTTGGAAGAGAACGAAAGAGAGAGAGAAATATTCTCAGTATTCGCAGTTACTTGAAGGTATCAATCATCGATAATATATAATAATGATAATTTTTCGATCCATCTCGAGCATTTAAATACCCGCTCCATCCAAGGTCCTTGTTTCTTGATTCGCGATACCTGACAGAGATTCATGATGATGATTCTCGTTCTCCCGAAAAACGAGATGAGATGAGGAGGAGAGGAGAGGATATTGACTTCGAAATATATATACATACACACACTACTAATCCATCGAGAGAATCGAGATTACAAGTGTTTACCTTCAATAAGTTCATTCCTCTAGACGAATGACTTGGTTAAACTTGGCGAAATATTAACTCTCTCTCTCTCACACAACTCGTGAGGTATATACTTCATAAGATAATCACCGAGGTTCAACCCATTCTGATTATCTATCTATGAGCCTGATAACCGCATTCTATCGAAAGTAATAGTGAACATTCCCAGCATACATACATACATACTACACGGTTGTTGTGGTGTGTGTGTGTGTTTCACTTTTTTTCGCAACTCGATAAAGCAATAAGCAATAAGCAAGAAGGCGGGAATTCTGGAGCACTTTTAACAAGAGTGTGCGATGTGTGATGACGAAAAAAGCTCTCGAGATGGGCCTAAAGTTGTTTCGTTTTTTTTTCTCTCTCTTCTCTTCTCTTGCTCATGTATAAGTGTTTGTGTATGTCTGTAAATGAATTAATTTACTGAAACAGGTTTCTTCTTCAAATGTGCTAATTAGTGGAGTCAAAAAAATTTGGCATAAATTTTCTCTCCACATAATGTTTGCATTTCTTTTCACTTTCTCTTCTCATCATGTCGGTTGTCATAGGTGATTCGATGTGTTTTGGTTAATTTTTCTCCCTTTTTCCCATGTACACATGGTTTTCTCTGTATAAGAGAGAGAGAGAGAGAGAGAGAGAGAGAGAGAGAGAGAGAGAGAGAGAGAGAAAATTGAATGGGAATGAAAATCTATCGAGCCCAGTGAAGAATGGAGATGATATCTGGCTGGATGGATTCCCCCGATCTCAAGCACCGATAGGCTATAGATGGCTGATACTACTATTCCAGAGAAAGAGTACCGATATGTTGGTGTGCATGAGAGAAAGAGCAAAACTGTGGCAGATAAGATAAGTGAAAGAGAAAAAAAATACTTTCGCTTTCGCTGTGTGTTCATATGATCGTCCTTTTCAGGGTCAAAGTAACTCGGGTGCAATGACTCTGTAAGGCGTCCTAATTACGATTTTCCAGTATTAATAAGTGAATATACATACATTATGAGTTATCACCACAAAGAATCACTCTCTCTCACATACACACACTTTGATTGCTAATGTAAGATCATCTTCAACAAGCTGTTTCAGGCAACTTTTTCTCTCTCCCTCGAGATCATCCGATATTCCAGGAAAAGATGATGATGATCATCATCATGGTGATTACAATTCTGATCATATTCTCATATGGCCCGTAATTAGGCCGTTGCTAGGGATTAGTGTTGATTTGAGTCGCGTGCATCGACTCAAGAAATATCGGATGATTATTTAATATGTGTGTGTGTGTGTGTATAAGATAAAAAAGCTGAATATAATTGAACGCCCTGTCCAAGAGCTGATGTCCACACCATCATCGATGATGGTGTGGTGGATGGAGATGATGATGAGATTGATAAGTGAAAGCGATCAATTGAGTATGAATTCAGTGAACGATCAACGATGTTTTTCAAGAGCGAAGACCTTGATGCATGCAGTTGAACGTTTCATCGGTCGTGAAGATAAAAAACTATTCGACTGATGTGTTTGTGAAAAATAAGAGCTCTTGGGTTGATGTGCTGATTGAAGGCCAATGGAGGCAGGGAGAGAGAGAGAGAGAGAGAGAGAGAGAGAGAGAGAGAGAGAGAGAGAGAGAGAGAGAGAAAGTGGGATCATCAATATTATCATGAAATAATCTGAAATCTCTATCAACCAGAGTCAGATGAAGAGAAGTTCTTCGACGATCAGTTCGAGATATCGATGGCGATTAAGAATCAATATTAGCTCATATTTCGTTACATATTCGTTCATAAGAAAGCTCTCGAGCTTTGAGTAGATTGAACGTGTACATATAATCACTATGAAGTGAAAGATGCGTGTTTTCTGCATATTATTCAATCGACTTGTCAAATAATGAGAGATAGCACTGTTCAATGTTGATGGTGCCAGCCTGTAATTCATTTCCCGCCATATACAAGAAAAAGGGATGGATCATGACCTTCATTTGATAATTGCCAAAGCATTTCCAAAGAGTTTTGTGTTTTGATTCTGGAGTGGAGCTTGAAATTTTTCCGATGTTTTTC
This sequence comes from Brevipalpus yothersi, assembly GCA_003956705.1. Classification (NCBI taxonomy): domain Eukaryota; kingdom Metazoa; phylum Arthropoda; class Arachnida; order Trombidiformes; family Tenuipalpidae; genus Brevipalpus; species Brevipalpus yothersi. The sequence continues at coordinate 14,835 of QZCP01000070.1, forward strand.
ACTAGAATTTTTTCTCCCATCACAAAACTATTAACGAGCCTTGTCAACCTTGAATGAGAAAGGATTGCCAAAGTTTTGGCCTCGAAATGATTGAAAAAAAGTGATCCAGAAAAATTAATTTAAACTCAAGAATGATATTTGCCTTGACTTCTTTTACAGATGATATGTTTCAGCTGAAGGGAATTAAGATCAAGATCATTTATCCATATGGCTCTTCTTGTTGGGAAATATTCAATTAGATCCAAAACAAACCAATAAAGGTTTATCCATGTTCCCAACTGGAGGAACAAAAATGATCTCTCAATTTCTCGAGTCGAAAGCCAGTGAAACTCTCATGATCCGATCGAGGCAACCTTACATCCATTGAAGAGATAATCTGGCTGATTGAGGTCATTTGTGGTGGTAGCCCAGTGACCTCAAAAAAGCTTGAGCACACAAGTCATTGACAGAGACTTGAGGATGTCCATGTACATGTACATGTATATGAGAGCGATCCTGACAGAGTAAGTGAAAGTTCGCTCAATGGAAACTTATCGTGTTATACTCACTCAATTACCTCCAGGCCTTACTTGCAGCTCAATTTTTGATCATCTAAAAACAACTGCCATGAGCTACAACTGGGGAAAAAAGGCAAATTGCTGGGCAATAAAACACGAGCAAAAAGAATAAAAAATTTATCAGAAAAGAGAGTAACTCATACTGTGATCCACCCTTCTTTCAATGGTGTCAATGTCTGTCTGAACAATTTATGGGGTCATGAAGCATTATCAATGGCAAAGTAACATTTCCATCAGCCTGATATCGATGAGAGAGAGCATCTTATTTTACTCAGGACACTGATCAAAGATAATCGAATTGAAAATAAGATTGATCAGGCTTTTGATCATACATGTATTCAACCATAGAGCGAAGAACGTTCAAGTTTTAAACACAAAAATATTCCTTTTCGTGCTCCGGAAACTACGAAAGCTGGATGGTCTGTAGTTATCATTTGAATAATTGAGCTCTACGAATTCATCATCACAGAAAGTAGTCTGCTTTTGCCAATATCATGAAAATGTTCTTACCTCTAGTCTGATGTGAATCAAAGATCAACGCTTGAAAATGGAAACAGATCATAATTACCTTGAAGCTGTGAGAGTTGGGATGTTGGATGTTGGATGCTTCAATCTAATGAGTTTTGTGAAGATGGAGGATAGCAAATGCAGTATGCAAACAGGATGATGATACTTATAAATCGTGATAAATACATGCTGCTAATACATGTACCTTGGAGAATGATTTCAATAAGATGGGAAAACTGCATTGAAGCCATCATTTGAAAATCAATAGGAAAAGGACTTAGGAATACAGAGTTGAACATTGATCGATTTCAAGTGCTAATAGTATTTGATAGCTAATAAAATGCACACCATAAAAGCATATCTACATGTATACTTGTTTGGGTCCCAGGGAATCCCATGGTCTGGCTTGATGAACTTTGATCGTTGCTGATTTTTTTTTCTCCTCTCCATTCTAAATCGTTTAAGTTAGCTTAAGAAACCACAGAAATAATGGTTGAAAGATAATGATTAATAAGAAACTTCCCCCTGAAATGATATATATTTTCGCGTTCTGTATGAGAAAGAGAGAAAGAGAAAGTGGATAAATTGGGTTGACCTCAGAAGTCATGACCGAAAAATTGATTATTTGTTATCATCAGCACATTCGAACAGCTTACCAAACCATGTGATGGCTCAATCATTCCAACAACAAAGTTTAGATGAAAACTAATAACATATTGGTCAACCTGTTGGTTTGAGCGTGATTTGCTTTAGTGTTGAAAGGTGTATACTGTTGACTAGATTGAGCGATAAAAGTGTGTATGTGTTGGTGTGTGTGCGTGTGAAATATATTTGAGGATGAAAAAAATTAAAAAATGTGAGAAAATTCTGGGACAATCATGTTATTAAATGTGTCTTGATACTTTTATACGGAAATGGTTGATTACGTTAGTTACGTTGCGAATTAGTGTTGTTTCTGTCAACCGTTGGGTATTGTTATTGCTTAAGTAGATTGAAAGGAAGATGATGAAAAAAATGGTACATTTTGCTAAAAAGTGACGTTTGGGTTGGCGGCGAAAAAAGCATCGAAGATCACTTATTCACTTTCTTCATTCTCAATTTTTTTAATTGGGCTTCAAGATGATAAGAGAAAGTAAGAAAATAAGAAAGAGAAAGACTTTACTCATTAAAACATTTTGAGAGACTATCGCCACTATTAAGCCACACTGTTCAACTGTCGGAAGCCAAATTTTTTTATGGAATTAAGCCAGCAACCATCAATTCATTCCTGAAACCCCTCGATCACTTATCCGATCAGTCGACTATTGAGAGGTGTCCATTGAGAAAGAAAGAAAGAGAGAAAGAGAGAGAGAGAGAGAGAGAGAGAGAGAGAAAAGTGAGAGAGAATAAAGAAGCTCTTATTTAAGAGAAGTAGTTTACAATTGATCAAAATCATTCTCGAACTGTTAGAGTTCGATGACAATAGTTTAATAAATAGCTGAAAACAATCAAAATTCTCTGTAGTTTGGGTGAATTGGGAACGAAAACACACACATATACCAACACATTCCAACTTCGATAGATCATTTTGATCTCGCCGATTGATACGGCTGAAAGTGAACACAAAGTTCAGTGAAAATGAAATTTGTTCTCATTTTATCATCATTATTGGTCACTTTTGATTATAAAGTTAAAAGTGATCCAATAAGTAATGTGATCGGTTCCATAAAGGATAAATTTATTGGCCCAAAGGTGAGTTTAATGACAATTTTTTCGCCTCTAGGATCTCGTATGCACTCGGTGTTAAAGTGAATATTCTCATCTAACGAATTCTCGTAACGTAACGGTGACAGTTTCGAATTCTCGAAAAACCTGCATTAACGTTCGTTCGAGCAAATCGAACTTCCGGTTCTGATAATCAGTCAGAAATTCTCTCTGCATGATGAGCCAAGCTCTGTCATCATTTTCGATAGTATTCTTGAGCTGTGTTCTGATGACTGTTTCCAAGTGAATGTGAAATGAAAACTCATCTAAATATCTATCTATTGTTTCGGTATAGTCTACGGATTTAGATTCACCACTTGGACTATCTCCGAAAGATGGTTGGGGTCATCATGATCATGGACATCATGGATGGGGTCATCACGGAGGCCATCACAAATCGTGCCACCACAAGGTTAGTTGATAAGTGATTGAACAATATCAAAAATTAACAAGATCCATCATCCATCTTTCTTATTACCTGTGCCAATCAAAATATCCAGCATGAAGTTGTCCACCATCATCACCACCATCATCACCATGATCCAATAGAAACTTGGCATCAGCATCACCATGGTCATAAGGTAAGTTTCAAATTTGGAGATCAAAAGCTATCAATAGGATATTGTTACAATAGAATGGTCAAAAAATTGACAATCTAAAGATTTGATGAGTATTTTGGACAATTCTCATCAAATATTTCAAATTCCAGTCGATTGAACTGAATTGTGAGAAATTGAAAACAATCGTTCTTCTTATCATGTTTTTGTTGTGATCAGCTGAATTTCAGACTTTAACTTTTTTACATCATAAGAATTTGACTGGAATTTAGTAACTCCTCCTCAAATAGAAAGATTAGTGCTATTTATGAGCGACATTTTTGTCTAAATTAGCAAGAGAAGAATTTTCCCTCAAACGAAAGTTTTCAAAAAGAATTTCGAAAATATAAATATCATTTCGATAGAGTGCTGGATTCCTTCGATCATCGATCTTTAAATCCACTTTCATTCTAATTTTTTTGACCCACAGCATGGACATGACCACGGTCACAAACATGGCCATAAACATGGACACGATCATGGACATAAGCATGGTCATAAGCATGGACATGACCATTGGCATCAACATGGACATGGACATAAGCATGGTAATATATTATTTCTATTGAACTCATCTGGTTCAATTGTACAAATTTTTGATGAAAAATTCTTCGATTGTTCCAGGCCATAAGCATGATCACCATCATGGTCACAAACACGGGCATCATCATGGTCACAAACATGGACATGACCACGGCCACAAGCATGGTAAGTTTTTCCAAAATTTCCATATTCTCTCAAGTATACTGATGTTGAGAGTGATAGTTACATTTCGATGAGAAAAGATGGATCAAGAGAGGTACAGTAAGATGTATGAAGCTTCTATCGTTCTCATGCATGACAAGTGCCTTTTTTTCCTAGTAACGGAGCCTAAATTCATAATCATGAATGTGTTTTGGTGTTTATCCAAAAATTTTCAGAATAGACTGAAAGAGGTGCTTTGAGTTAATAGAAAATTTGACACTAGAAAATGTAAAATTTGGCTCATAAATGAAGCATTTACAATCTTAATGTATCTCAAGTGCACATTACCGTAACATATTCACGGATCAACTCACACAATTCGAAGCGCATCAAATTTCCAATGTTCGAGGCAAAGATAAAGATTGTCAACATCTTTTTCGGGAAAGTCTTTATGAAGAGAGGGATCTGTTGAATTGAGTTTATTTCGTGTAACAAGAGAATTAAGAGCGGAAGCATTTTCCCTATCTTTTTGGCAAGATCAACAAGATGTTACAAAAATTATTTTCACTCTCTTTCTTTCTCTCTTGCACTCTAAAATATGGAACTGATTTTTTTTTGCCTCTCTTTTTTCGACCATAGGACATGATCACGGCCATCACCATGGCCACAAGCATGGGCACGACCATGGGCATCATCATGGCCATAAGCACGGCCATAAGCATGGTAAGATGTCGAAATTTTCGAGTTTTTTTGGACTCTTTTTTTCTAGTCTCTCTAGAGTGATGACTTCCTCTTTCTTCTTCATTCGTTTCGATTGAGTTTGCTAATATTGTTCATTTCTTGCTGTTTTGCGCCTAAATTTTCGTTTCCGCTCACTTTTTGAGACCATAAATGTCTAGAGAGTGATTAATCATCGGCCTAAAAGAATGAGAAGAAAAAAACCGTTAACAGCATAGGCCTGAACTCTAATATGCTCTTGAGGATTGCACAACACATGATGGTGAAAATCCATCAGTTCGAGCTGTCTTGCTTTCGGAAGCGTTTTTTTCTTCATCTAGTTTGCACTAAGGACAGAATTCAGAATTCCATAAGTGTGACCACCGATCGGTCATATTCAGAAGAAAATTTCAGAAGCATCAATCAAATACTAGCCAAGTTCATCGCTGACTGTTCTACTAGTTCTACTAGTTCATAACCTTTTGGGCTTCATGGACAATCTTCATGAATTCTTTCTACTATTCTGGGAGAAATATCTTACTCATTGAAGTCATTGAAATCAGCCATGTTCTCCGAAAAAAGTGTCTTTTCAAAATCTAGCAATGATTAAACTTAGTCAAGAGATAGTTGCAAAATGTTGATTAAACTGATTGTTTAGGGTAAAATTCATAATTTCCATATTTCAAAAAAAAATTTAGCTTGATGGGATTCAAATGAGTCGAAATCACGCTTCGAATAGTTTTGGGAAAATTTTTGAATTTTATTCTACTCATCGATCTCCTGAGAGATGATTTTTTTACATTTAATTTTATTTATAATTTTTACCTCTAACCCACAGGACATGACCATGGACACAAACATGATCATGGACATCACCACGGTCATCATCATGGACACAGCCATAAACATAAGCATTTTTCTCATGGTCATCATGGGTAAGTTGAACTTTTTTGCCGAAATTCTCGGAGAATTTTTCTCAACTATAAGATGAGCTAGAAAGTATGGACTGAGAGGATCAACTTTTGATGCAAAATAGGTGCTGCTAATCAAGAATTCTATGAAGAGCCAAATAATATTCGAGCATTGAAATTTATTGCTCGTATCTACATTCCAATCGAATGATTGTACTTGATTATTCATGGAACTCATAGGCAATTTGAAGCGAAGATTGGTAAATATTTGAATAGGAGGAAATCCTGAAATATCAGATTACTGACTGCTCTACTCGATAGGATATGTATGTTCTCTACTAGAGGCAATTACATCCATTTGTCTGGAAGAAGGGCTACAAATGCTATTTATTTCCTCTCCGAAGAAAGCTGAGTCATCTTAAATTATTAATTACTCAAGCTAGTAGAAAGCAGCCATTAAGTTAGCTAACATGTTTCAATATCTGAACTAGACAAGCTTTGCAAGTATGAATGAAGGACATTCAACACCTCAGGTAACGGCGAAATGGGAGAAATTAGTGGCCTGAAAAATTAATCAGCTCAAAACAATTGAACCATAGATGATCACTGGTCACATGTATGGGAACATTTGCAAGTGATAATTTCCTAGCCAAACTATCGCTTCGAGTTCTAATCGAAGTGTGCACGTTTCCATGCCTACTCACACGGAATTGTAGCCGAAAAAAAAACAATAAACTAACCTCATAATCGTTTTATTATGCAGCCATCATGGATGGGGTCACGAGGACCACGGTCATAAGGGATGGGGCCATCACGGACATGGACACGGACACGGTCATCATGACAAAGGTTGGGGCCACTCCATTCATGGATACTCGGGAACAATTAGTAACGATGCAAGTAAGCCATCTTTTCCCGAAGTTGGCCCAAGCATGGATCCATCCGGATATTCTCCTGAATCTACTTCAAATATAGCCACTCATGTGGCCAAATGAGCATAGCAGAGAGAAGAAAGAAGATGTAAGACAGAGAGCTGCCAAAGAACGTTTAACTGGTCAGTTGTGACAGTTGTATTGAGATGATTTTTGGAGATGATACGCCATTGGAATGGAAGCAATGATGGAAATGATCCACGCTCATGATATTTTCATTTTCATTTTTAATCGTAAGAAAGGATTTAATCGACACACATTCTTGAGATCCTTGCTATTTTTTCTCCAAATGAGCTGATAATTTTTTGTATTGTTGAGAAATCTGAGGTGCAAGAAATTGCTCGATGGTTGATTAATGTTTTTCAATTTGGAGAATTGTGTTGATAGTAACAGAATTTATGTTCTCATGCTCAATGTTGGAGCAATAAAACAGAATGATAAAAATCGTCCAAGACGCAAAAAAAAGATTTTTGCAAGAAATTTTTCATAAAAATTATAAAATCGATCTAACATGTATGTAATCCTATCAATTGAGAAATGATTTTTGTGATTGTATTGGATGAATTTTTCTTTTCATTCTTTCTGATATTTCTTTTGTAAAAAATCCCCTAAAAAGAGAAAATTTCACACAACTTCAGATCGATGTGTCATATCTATCGATCAATAAAAAAATGACAAAACACCCTGCGCTCTTATATAATCGATGTTTTTTCACAAGTAAAATAAGAAACAACAATGAATAGCTGACTAAACATCACTCTGTCAATACATATCTACAGGTGGCAGCTTATAATTAGTAGCTTAAAGAATCAAAGGTATCATTCGGATTGATCCAACAGTTAATGACAATTATTAATTGTTTGTTTGTTATTCATCATCGATACCAACGAGTGAGTTTGTACTGTATCAGCAATATTATTACAGCTTCCTCATAGCAATTCATTGATGCTAGTTAGGAATATATATCAATTGACAAGAGTTTCGATAGAACACACGATTCCAAAGTCAGGAGACTCATGATTGAGGCTCCTAAGTTCTTCTCATCTCTTTGATGCTTGATGGATGAAACGATAAAATGAAGCTTATATTTTCAGATTTTGAAAATACATATCTTGAGGCAGAAAGAGGGATAAAGTCACTCTTGAAAGACATATTTTAAATCTGTCGTCCAGTTAAAATTCGAATATTCTCATAGAGAACATAGGAGGAGTCGTGCAAAAATACTATCAAGTGTAACTAACATAAGTCGCTGCAACGAAAACTACTTCAAAAATATTCAATTATCAAAAAAGAAGTGTCAAAAAAACCGCCGCAGAGATCAACTGCTCGAAAGCACGGAAGCTCAAAATTTGGCCACAGCTTGGATTGCTTTGACCGCAGCGTCGTCCAAGTCTTTAGCCGTGATGATATCAGGAACCGATTCCAATAACTTCATGGCAGATTGCTGATTTGTACCTTCCAATCGAACTATCAGAGGAACATTGACTAGATGGCGAGCAGCGATCAAACCATTGGCCACTGTATCACAGTTTACAATTCCTCCGAAAATGTTGACCAAGATTGCCTTAACTCCAGGGTCTTGTGTAATGATTCTAAATGCTTTCTCTACTCCCTCTTGGGTCACTCCTCCTCCAACATCCAAGAAGTTAGCGGGTTTTCCTCCATGATGATGGATTATGTCCATGGTCGCCATCGCTAAACCAGCTCCGTTCACGAAGCAACCAATGTCGCCATCCATCGCGACGAAGTTCAGATTGTACTTTTTAGCCAAAACCATTCTTGCATCTTCATTTTCAATGTTCTCTTCCTCAATCGATTTGATCCAAGATTGGCGAAACATGGCATTCTCATCAAATTGAATCTTTGCATCGAAACAAACCACTTTGTTGGCAGGTGTGAGACCCAAAGGATTGATTTCAACTTGCATGGCATCAATGTTTATGAAAAGTTTGTGAAGATTTTCAATCTCTTTCGCTATACCCATTATCACTTTATTATCTTGTAGACCTAGATTTTAATTGAATCTTCAGTCAAGTTCAATTCAAGATGAAACAGTTTATCTTACCCAGTCCTTTGCGAACGGCATCTTGTAAGTAGCTAGTCTCAACTTTTGAAGGGTCAACAGGTAGAGGAAATTTTTGGATGGCTTCTGGATTCTTTTCGGCAACTTCTTCAATATTCACTCCACCAAACTGAGATAAAACTAACACAGGCCCACCAGACGCTCGATCCAAAAGTATGGCAGCATAAAACTCTTTGGCAATGTCTAGAGCTTCAGCAACCATCACCTAAAATGTGAATAAAATTGTGAGAACATTTACCTTTGAGTGAAAATGATTCAATGTTACTGAGAAAGCTCTTATTGTTTTGTAAACGGTAGTAAATAATTACGACCAGTATCATCTATCTCTTACAATTGACTGACTGCCTAGCCATTACTTAAGAGCCTTAGCCATAAAATTTACAGGTGCAGTAATCATAATTAAAGTGCATAATATTCATACTACTATATGTAGCTAGAAAAGCCGACCACTATTGGAATGATGACTTGTTTCCCCATCTCGATGAGAGGAATGAGAATCAAATAAAACTCACCTTACGAACAATAACACCATCAGCAGTTGTTTGAGCGGTTACGAGGTAATCGTCGAGCATATTTCGTACTGTTGATATAAAAGATTGATTGTGTGTATTAGTTATGGATCCACATTAATGGTACCCTTTATACTCACCAAGATCTTTGATGTTATGCTTATCCTTAGTCAATTTTACACCACCCTTCATCCCTGACCGCTTAAATGATCCTTTTCCTCGACCACCGGCCAAAACTTGCGCTTTAATTACATATTCATCACAGTTGAAATCTTGAAGCTCTTTATCCAGCTCATTCAGCGATTGAATAACTCGAAACCTTTGTACAGTGAGACCATTTTGGGACATAATCTTTTTACTCTGATACTCTTGAAGATCAATAAAACGCTTCTGTTGGGCTCCACCGACAGACCACATGGAATTGGATAGAAAAGACGGCCGACTTGTGCGACAACAAAGTCGCCATATATGTCTACTGGTCATTCTTGGTGTAGTCGAAAATAAGTATTTGATCAGATGTCCAAATGTTTCATACCACTCCAAACGGTTCAAATGATGATCATTGGAGGTATCAACTTTCCCCGGTTACTGTGTGGTTGAAGGCCAAACAGCTAGTAACAATGTAACACTGAATGCAGCACGAGATGACCGAAAATGATACTCAATAATACCGGCAAAATATGGTCCAAATGCAATGTGAAAACTACAAGAACTATTCACCAAAGTGATTATGAGCTAAAGATCAAAGGTTAAGGATATTTGGACACAAACAATCCCAAGTTGGGATGCAACAATTTAGCTGTTATTTGATGATGATAAAAAAAAAGTTGAAGAAAACAGCTGAATGATAAAATTCACTTTTCATGATCATAGCGATTATCTCTCTTGAAGAGAGTCTCTTCATCAGCTTCACTCACACAGTTCTAGTGAAAAGCGCCACCAAAAAGTGAACATCACGATGTCAAATTAACTGATGGATATCCAAATGATCAAATAATCATGTGTAAATTTGCAGGAACATTCAGTATACTTTGTTCGTTATTGAATATCAAGTATCTTGAGGAAAGATCGTGAATCGAATTGGAAAAATTTACGAAATTCGAATTTTCTTTAATTTTGACTGCTCGTAAATGAGAAAAAATGAGAACCGTTTAGAAAGAACTTATCGAACTTTTGACTGCAACCCTAGGCGCGTATTTGGGAACTTAAAGACTATGATTACAGTGAAATCAGTAAAGTAATCTTTCTGATTTTATCGATTGAAAATTTGATTCTAAGAGGCAATACACAGTTTATCAGTTGATTATCTGAGATAATTGATTCGCATATAATTTTGCTCCGGATGCCCATGTTACAAAATTGTCTGTGTTACCCTGAATTTTCTCTTCCGATATCTCACTATCTATGGTGACCTTTTTGATTAAAATGGTTTAATTCATCACCATTTATTCGTTGTTCCTTCATTTTTTTTACTAAAATACTCAACTATTCTCCTATTTATTATTAGTATGTATCAATTACTACGACAGTAACTAATAATCGCATTTAACATGCAAAAAAGTTCTACCGCAAGGTAGCGACACGAGGTATATAAGAGTGAAAATCAAATTAAATTGAAGTGTTTTGAAAAATTTATCTTAAAAGTTCTGATGATTATTTGGGGGTATGTTTATGTGTTACTTTTTTGATCAATACAATTGATGTGTTCATTGTGTGATGTGGATTTGCTCGTTGATCCGATAACAATATGAAATCTAATGGTGCATAATTTTTGCGAAACATACACATACACATTTAGCAGCACCATTTGACCATCATCATCATCATCATGTCAGCTACCGAACAGATGCGAGCTATGCTTGATGAATTGATGGGCACATCTCGTGAAGGTCCCGATAGTAATCGACATCGACACCACTTTTCGGACGCTCGTGTGTGTAAAAGTTTTCTACTATCATGCTGTCCACACGATATACTGGCCTCAACGAGAATGGATCTGGGCGAATGTCCCAAAGTGCATGATCTTGCTTTGAGAGCTGATTATGAGAAGGCATCGTTAAGCAAAAATTATGGCTATGAGCTGGATGCTCTGGATCATTTGCAAGCTTTTGTGGCAGATGCTGATCGTAAAACTGAGTTAGCAAAGAAGCGTTTGGCAGAAACACAGGAAGAATTGAGCTCCGAGGTGACATCAAAGCTGAATCGAGTTCATCAATTGGCTGAACAGATTGGTAAAAAATTGGCTGCCGCTGAGCAATTGGGTGCCGAAGGTAATGTTGAAAAATCTCTTGAAAATATGGAGGAAGTGGAAAAATTAAAGAAAGAAAAGCAAGCTGCTGAAATGGATTATCGAAATTCGATGCCAGCTTCCAGCTATCAGCAACAAAAATTACGTGTATGTGAAGTGTGTTCAGCATACCTTGGAATCCATGATAATGATCGCCGATTAGCTGATCATTTTGGTGGTAAACTTCATCTTGGATTCATTACAATTCGAGAAAGACTCGACGAATTAAAGGTGAGTTTCTTATCTTATCTGTTTCTTCATCGAGAATAATCACACTGTGTTCGAGTCAAATGATATTGCTAAGATGTAAGCTCTCTATTAATAATTTGTGAATATTTTTTGTAAATGTTTGCTCTTTCAAACATGATAATTCAAATTGAAACCGAAACTAATGATGATTTTTTTTCCTCTTTCTGCAGAAACTTGTCAGCGAGAAAAGAAGCAAAGGGCTATTACCAGATCGAAATGAAGAGAATGATCGACGAAATCGACATCGAGATAGAGGTGACCGAGGTCCTAGATACCATTATGATAGAGGTCGTGATCGCAATCTTAATGAAAGAACTGATAGGTTCCCAGATCGAGGTCGACCTAAAGATTCTGAAGATAATTTTGTAAAATCAAATCGTAGTAGATCTCGGTAAGAAGATCCCATTTCTTACAGTTTTATTGTCGTCTAATTATTATCTTTACTCTTACTTCTCAATAGTTCCCGTGAAAGATACTATCGAAAAAGTCGATCTAGGTCACCGAAACGGCATTCCCATAGATCTGGGTCGCCTCGTGAGCGGAGATCTGAGCGTAGAAATGTGCGTGAATAACCTGTATGAGCTTTATTTGAGGTATGTAATCTGAATTGGCAAAAAATTGTAATTCCCGAAGTTGGTCTTTTATAAATTCATACAACGCTTCAGCAACAACAATTCTCATCTACCGATCCCTCCCATCAATTCTCATCTTCACCACAATAAATTGATCTTTCATGAATCATATGAACGATGTATACCGGATTAATACTCGTTTATTCCAATTATTTCGTCAGATGTCAAATTAACAGACGGTTAACATCCGTCTCACTCTGATTGACCATCAATTTGAGTGAAGGTTGCTCCAAAGGATACTAGAGCGATCAAGGGCCTAATTGATAGTACCAACATTATTCTGATATGAAATGCTCCTCTCGAAGTTCCACTCCTTCGAAGGGACAGGAACACGACAGACTTTCTGAAAAAAGCTGTAAATGGCTTTATCAGATCCCAATTCGTCGTCTAGGGCTGATTTTCCGAGCATCGTTTGACGTCACAATTGGCCAGTCGGGAGTCGATGCTTATAAAAAAATCCCTCTTTTCATTCATGAATCATTCGACTCCCTGTTCAAGATGCTAATTCGTTATCAGAGGAGACCAAAGTTGATCCAAAAAGTACGTGATAGGGATGAAGATCACCACTGATAGGTATCTCATAGGATTGTGAGATATTACAGGAGGAGATTAAAAGTCAAAGATGGAGAGGTTTTATATCTCGCATTGGATATGATTTGATTTATTTAATACGTCAAAATTGAAGCCATTGTATAGACATCGTCGACCATAACAGTGAGCAAAGGCTAGCTCTCAGTTCAAGTTTTGTGATAAATTCATAGGAAAATTGAAGGCAAAAATATGAATTAAAGTGAATGAATCCAGGACAATTCGATTCGACGATTGTTCATCTGTGAACATTGGACAAGTTCGACAAGTTGAATAATATTATAAGGGGAGCTGGAAAAGCTTTGCTATTTACAAATGGTAAAATGCATCAAAAAAGGAGCGAAATGTAGCCATTTGATTGGAAATTGGATCAGCAATTAAATTGATATCGAGTTCACATTTGGTTGACAATTCAACCCTATGATATAAATTCAAAATTCATTATTGACCTTTCACTCGACAGCCAGGATGTCTACGTCGAATATGCATTCTTACCATTCCAATGGCAACATGAAATTCATCGCATATCATACAGCGACAAGGTAGAGAGTGTTCCAAATGGCCCTTGATGACGCGTGGCTTTTCGCAAGCTTTCTTAGAGCATTCCTTGCCCTGATGGTAAGGAAAACCGCAAGAATATCGTCCCGACTCATCACAGACAACATTTTCATCCATAAAACGATCAAGCTCCTCTTGTGACATGGGTTTCCTACTGATTGGATTGTATACCTGGTAACTTGGTCTACCATCGACATTAAAAATATTATCATCACTCAAAAAGAAGTCACTAGGAGTAAATTTGGTTTTACCAGGAGTGTGACTGAAAAATCGTTCCTCAAGAGAATCAGAATTTTGAGGGGAAGGCTGTCCAGAGAATTGATCATAGTCACGCATTCTGGGCGAGTGTGGCCCACTTGAATTGGTAGCATAATCAGATACTTGAGAAGAATGGGCTGATAGTTCATGACGATCTTGTCCCAGGCATGAATCATCAATGTCTTTTTTCATACTTATGTGAGAAGGAATTTGACTGGCGCAAATTATCTCATTTGACTCTGACAGAGATGTGTTTGAGAGACAATTCATTCCACTATCCACGCTGCTATCTTCTCTTATTTGAGATGTACCAGAAGGCCTCTTGTTGGATGCTTGAGATTGAGATTGACTATTGTTATCAATTTTGGACAAACTTTGTCTCACTCTAGCCATCTCTGCTTCCAATTCTCTCATTCTCTCTTGGAGAGCCAATTGATCAGGTTTTGCATCTGCCTTACGGGTGACTACCATCACTCTGACAGGCTTACCACCATGAGATAGATTTTGAATTGGATTGCGAGGCGAGGAACTTGTCACAGACGTAACCCTCCTTATAGCAGGATGGCCTTGTCTAGTTACTGGTTTTGGTAGTGCTTCATGTTTACCTTGAGCTGGTTGTGCACCACGACAAAGCTCTCGAAACAAAATTTTGGCAGATAATTTAGCAGGAGCATCAGACTGGGGTTTAGGATCAGGAGTAGGAGTAGGCTTGGGATTGGGATTAGGGTTAGGATTGGGATTGGCCAGTGGATTCATATCTTCTTCTTCCGATTCACTTTCAAGCTCTTTGTAGTTAATTGCTGGCTGCTTGCAGCTCATCGGCCATCTCGGGATAAGAGCACGTGGTTTTGGGTACATGGCTCTGCCAGTAATTTTCCTGAAAATCAAGGAAGAACTTGATTTCAATGCTGTTATTCAATAGATTCAACTTACCAATGAGCAAGAGCAATCTTGGGATCCTTTCGATTCACCAATCGATGAGAAAGATTTGATTTGAGAGTTAAACGATTGGTGGCAACTTTCTTTGCTCTCTGAGATGTCCAAGTTTGACTGGCAGCCTCGGAATCTGATCTCTTATTGTATAGATGGCTTAAACCATGTAAATGAAAATGTACTCGTATGCTCTTGAGACCTGAACGGAATCGATTACATATCAAACATCGATGGGGCAGATTGTCTTTGTGATGTTTCCGAATCTCAGCCAAGGTTCGCAACTTTCCTGCACAAGGTCTACCAGCATGATCAGGCATGGAGCATAGATACTTGTCTTGCCTAACCTGTACCCGATGAAGGGTACTAAAATTTTCCGACCATTCTTTGGGAACTGAACGCCTGGTTACCGGATCATATATTTGATAGCGATAACTGCCTCTCATTTGGATAATATGTTTATCATCAATATGAAAATCGCTTGGATCAAACTTATTACCACGTTGTTGACGGAGTGCTTTCGGTTGATCACGCGGATCAATCACATTCATGGGCGGCTCAGGGGCTACAACTTTCTTGACTTTTGGTCTCAAAAATGGCGGCTCAACTTGTGAGACGAAAGGTTTTGAACTATAATCGAAGCTGGTTCGCTTCCTTTCCGGAAGTACTTTACATGCTGACCATCTTGTCTTCCATTCGTGTGTATACAAGTGTCTTCGAATGGCCCCGCTACCAGACACAAATTTTCCACACTCCAAGCATCGATGAGGCAGAAAGCTATCATGATGGGATTTCATATCGGCACTTCTCATCGGTTTAAGTGAACAAGTCCAACCACTGTGATCATCAAGTATACACAAAAATTTTCCCGGCTCAACCTCTTTACGATTATTCATCGAAAATGTGTGACTATACTCTCTTGGTATAGATTTTCTGGTAAACGGATCATACACTTGATATCGAAATTTATCATTGTGTATCACAATATTATTATTATCAAGCTGAAAATCTTCCTGCTTATATCGACACCGTACATCATTAACAGCTTGTAAAATTTTCGTATCAACCGCATCATCCGGTGTACACAAATGTTTCTGTAGTAAACCTTCTTCTCCAGGCCAAAAATCTTCCTCATCACTACTATACTGATTCATGATCACTTTCTCTCTTTTCTTCTCTCTTCAGCCTACCAGACAGACAGACAGACACACACCTTCCAGGTTCCTACACAGACACTCGGTTGAAAGTCACTAATTCAAATTCAAATTCACCGTTAAAAAAGTAATCACCACCGAGTCAATTAAAATCCCAATCCATTGGGTCCACCATGATCAAAAGGCTCAGAGAGAGACCGAAGAAGAAGAAGAAGGACACAAGAGTACTAACATTAAGAGGAGGAAACAGATGAAAAGAAGGAACCAAACCAAGTTACCTTCATCAACACACAAGCTTCCTTCTTGCTGCTTGCTGTGTTCATGCTGAATCTTCATTCGCTTCCCTTCACTTTAACAGTGGCTCAACAGCGCCACTTTTTGAGTGGTGCTCAAGCTCTTGGAAGACATGGAAGAGAGACTTTTTTTGTACTTTCTTTAAAACAAAATCAAACGTTGATTTGATTGTGAGTGTGTGAGTTTGATTCAGATTAATATGGTGTGGAAAAAGTTTGAAGTTGGATCAATTGTGTGAGGTGAGTGTGATTGAGAGAATGTCCAGTAATTTTGGGGCTGATTGATGCCAGTGGACTGGAAGGTTTGAGCCATTTCCGGTTTGATGGTAAGAGCCAATATCCTGCCAGTGTTTAACGGTACTAATATCGATATATATCGAGTATACATGATCCGAAAAAATGGGGCGTTTCAACAGGTGCATTGTGTGTGTGTGAGAGGAATTAGTTGGAACTTTTAGCTTGCAGTTTGGTGATGAGAAGATGAGAATGGTGTAATCATTGACACTTGATATTGTTCAATGAGGATGACTTTTTGGGAGGGAAAATGGATTAGAAGTAAAAAATCTTCTTGAAGAGCATTTATGGGTCAAAAAATCAGCTTCAAGGGTGGGAAATGGCAATGGAACCCCTTCTAGTCATAAGTTGGAAGTGTTAATGTCATCTTGGCCATCTAGGCTATACTGGATCTAAGGAGATTCACCTTGATCGGAGGCTGATTAGTGCACTCCATAATTTATCAATAACCCTGGAAATCAATGTGATATGAAGCCTACCGGAGGCAGCCATTGTCTGATCTTCTTAATAGGGTCCAATCCTCCATTTCCTTAGCGATCTTGGGTGGAATATCAAGTTCTGAGTTGTCCTTTCATTTTACAAGGTCCCTTTTCAACTTTAAAGTTCTTGATTAGAATTCTTTGATGTGAAATTTCTCCGTTTGATCATACTCTAAATTGAAACGCTATATTGAATCTGCATTTCTGCTGTTCTCTTTTTTGAACTCATTTCCAGGTATCCAAAATATACTTCTAAAACGGAACTGAATACAATCATGTCGATAATTTGAAAATTTTTTCTCCGAAGATTGCATCAAGCTTCCTTAAGATGATCATCTGAAAATTTCACAGATCTGTTTCAACGGAGGCTAGTTGTTTGACAATGGATGAGAAAAAAATAAAGTATCATAAGTAACTCGTACACGAGGTGAGTTACCCTTTGATCTGTCATTAATGATTGACTGAATACAAAATGCGTAGAGCTGACAGCATGTGTTGATAAAAATACAACTTACAATCCTCTCATGACTAATATGTGTGTCAATGATCTCAACACACTTGATGTCTTTTGTCGACATTTTATCCAATGATTTCTACTGAATGAATGGATGTTATTACGGAAAATTTCAAGTGTTCCATACCTTCATTTCTAGCACAATTTTCATCATCAGACTAATGAGAATGATAAATTCGAATGGAGAGAAAACTTCTGCAAGCCATTACAGCAACCTTGCATTAGTTCCAAATAGTATGAATTGAATTCACTTTTTTTTCTCGAAATAAGATTTGATTTTTCGATTGATTGTGTTCGACCCAGAAAATGAGAATAAAATTTTGCAATTCTTATTGTTCTCTTATTCGAGGTGATTTGGTGATATAATTTTTTCAAATTTCCTCTCAAAGAAATACTACTTTTGAATTTATTTGTGGATATAAAAAAAGTTCAATGTCTCTCTTTCTATTTCTCCACCTTCATCAGAACTTTGTTCACGTTTGTATTTTATTCAACATTCATTTACTTATACATTGTATGGGCCTACATGCATATGTATCTACTGCTACTATCGAAGAGTAGTTGGTTTGGTGTCGTGTGATGATCCATAGATTTGCCCTTATCTTCACTTGATGTACCTTCATATTATCATTTGCTACAATCTGCATAAAAGTCATTCATGTACATGTGGTGGAGCAACTTGCAAGAAAGAGAAAGCGAACTTTGCTCGTTCTGATTCCTTGGGCTTAACAGTTACTTCAATCAATTAGTTGAGCTAGCTAATTAGTTGAGTTTAGCTACTTGGGCTGCTCACATCTTCAATATCAAATCACTATCATTGGATCTCTCTCTATGTGTGTGTTTGATCGATCTCTTCCCGCCTCCAAATCACTTTGATTCGATTCACTTATGATCATGTCTCTCCACCTTCTTGATATGTAACATTTTATTTTACCATCAAGTACTTCACTTGTGTGTGTGTCCTCTTCTTTGGCTGTTAATTAACTCAACGCCCTGAACATTATCGAAAAACTTATTCATACTGTGTGATTGTGTATGTGTAAATTTTTCCGTTTTGCCCAAACAACATTGGTTGCATCATCATACTCGTTGTCGTGCTTTAATCACTAGACATTGGTGTGTGTGTCTGTTTGTATATATAAATAGTTATTAAAAAGTGTACAAAAATATGGAAAATCATGATAAAATGGTGGAAAATGGTTATGAAAAAATTTACTGTTCCGATGGAAGTATTCGATGTCAGATACAAAATTATAAAGCTCAACAACCAGGTTCATTAGTGATGGATCAGTTTCATTGTCACTCAGATTCGAATGATAGTCGATCGGGTTTAGATCATGCAACGATCACTGCTCGAAAACGACTGATATTCGCCTCAATCATATGTTTAATATTCATGGTAATCGAAATTGTTGGCGGCATCGTGGCCAATTCATTGGCAATTGTCACGGATGCTGCTCATTTGTTAACTGATTTCGCTTCATTTATGATAAGTTTATTGTCCATTTGGTATGCATCTCGACCGGCGACTCGGAAAATGAGTTTTGGCTACTATCGTGCCGAGGTTTTGGGGGCATTCATATCGGTGGTGCTGATATACGTGGTCACCGGAAATCTCATCTATTTTGCCATACAACGTTTGATCGATAGATCATATGATATCAACGCTGGATTCATGTTGATCACCTCTATCTTTGGATTAGCTGTTAACATAATGTAAGTTTCAGGCTGAGCGCAAAAAAAAACGAAGAACAGAAAAACTTTCATCGGAATCAATATCTAGTGAAGATAATTCTCTTGTTCGCGGATTGTTTTATCCTTTTTAATGTGATCGAGATGTGTTTGATATGATTTGAACATATTTTTCTTGGACATTTATTATTCAACATCCCACACACACATAGTTTCACTGATTGTCGAACCATTTCGGTTATCAGTATTTCAGTGGTCTTCACTCGGTACTATGCTTTTGTCTCTTGCTTTTCCCAATACACACATGTGAGAAGGTATATCATGTCTGATGAGAATGTAGATTGTTTTCATTGCACTTAAGGTTCTTTGGCTTGTTGGGAACAAACTTTTTTTTCCTCTCGTGATTATGAAATACTTTCGTGCTGAGGGAAAAAGACAAACAAATATATTCACACAGAGTCACAATACATGAGAGAGCCATTGTTTTGTCATTTTTGTTGGAAAAATTTTAGGGAAAAAAGCGTTCTTCTTAACTCATTCAGTTTATCCGAGAATATTGAGGCTAAAAGACATTCGATACCAATCAACTTATGCAATTGAACATATTATTGGGCAAAAACAATCATTTCCCGATCAATTGTCTGATCAATAGTAAATAATCTGATATCTGTCGTTATAATCAGAGACATCGTCGGTAAACTTAATTAACAGTGGGCAGATCGCAAAAAACATACGATATTGTGGGCTTCAAGATTACGTGACATGGACATAGTGTCATGAGCTCGATTTTTGATAAGCTGTCCATCTGATAATTTCACTTTATCAATCTACAGTTTGAGCATACACACACATTTTCAGCACGTCACGCAAGAAATTACTTAGAAAAAGTCATGATAACGAGCCAAGTTTGTCTGATAAAGTATAAATCTCTCTTTTTTCTCTCTCCCTAACCACAGAATGGGTATATCACTTCAAGTGGGTGGTGTACCACATGGACACTCACATGGGCATGATCCAGAGAAGACACCGTTATTGGAAGACATAGATCGAGGTGATCGTAAAAATATCAACGTCCGGGCAGCTTTTATTCACGTTTTGGGAGATTTTTTCCAAAGTTTGGGAGTTTTTGCCGCTGCCTTGGCCATATATTTTAAGCCAGAATGGGCTTTTTTGGATCCAATTTGTACCTTTTTATTCTCACTGCTGGTCCTGATCACAACTTTTCACATAATCAAAGATGTCATGAATGTTCTCATGGAAGGTTAGTGGAGAGCGTGTGCTAGAATAACACAGTGTTAGTTTCGATTATTTAATCGTTTTGTTTCTCGTTAATAGGTATTCCAAAAGGTATTGATTTTATCAAAGTTCACAAAACAATGGACAACATCCCGGGAGTGATAAAGGTTCACAATCTAAGAATTTGGTCTCTTAACATGGACAAAGTTGCACTTTCTGCCCACATTGTCACCGCTCCCAATGAAGATAAAACTCGTATTTTGAAGAAAGCATCGGAAAGACTCAGATCGGAGTTTGATATTTTTGATTTAACCCTTCAAGTCGAAGAGTACAGAGAAGAGATGGACGATTGTAGTCAATGTCAGTCTCCAAATTGATTTATAATTAAAAATATGAAAGATCTAGATTCAATAGTTAACTCCAACAGAAAACTAAGTGAAAATATAAAAATTTGAGCTCTACATGTCTGCCAGGTCAAATGAAAGTCGACTCGTGCTAAGTGTAAAAAATTGTGAAATATCGGTTCAGACGAAGGTTAACTTAAAATCTCCAAGTTCGATACAATGACAATCTTCAAGCTCTAATGCTTGTTTGTTCGGTAAGAGACTGTCGAACTTTGTTCATGAGAGCTCCTTTTCGAAGCTGAGCATCAATGAAAATCTGACGATACGCAGCAATCTGCTCTCGACGTACAGCTTCATGATGTTTTTCACCATCACAAATCGCTTGAAGATCTCTTTCTTGGGCCGCTCTTAATTTTGGGCGAGAAAGGTCAAAAAATTCCATCGCTTCATATCCTTCGACTAGTCCAAGACCCAAAGTACGAGGCAAAAATCGTTTATCATTGGTCAGTTCTACATAACCACGAGTTTTGATCGTTTCGATGTGGTCAGCATGCGTCGCATCGGTTCCAATTCCATGCTTTTCCATCAAAGCAATCAGATCCGATTCAGTTAATAAGCGTGGAGGTGTTGTTTTACCCTCTTTCATGAACATTTCATCAGGAACGAAGATTTCACCCATCCTAAATTCTGGCATCTCTTTGGATGTCCACGTTACATAGGGATAAACTTCCAAATAATTTCTGTCTAATATCACCAAGCCACTGGCATGGAAACCCTCTTCATTGATCACAATTTTCACCGTAGTTTCAAATCCGACTGCATCTTGGCTGACACAAGCTAGAAAATGACGAACAATAAGTTCGTAAACCTTTTTCTCGTCCCCAACCAAATCATTGGCAGCTTTAATAGGATAGATTGGAGGATGAGCATTATCGGTCTTTTTGCCCTGTCTTGGTATTATTCCCTCTTGAAGAACTCTTTGGGCAAAATCACCCCACTGAGGGTCGCGGACCTGTGCTTCCACAGGAGGTTTGAGATTCAAATTAGATGGGAAAATATTAGTTTCAGTTCTGGGATAGCTTATGAAGCCGCCAGTATACAATTTTTCTGCTATCTGCATCGTTTTTTTGGCAGTTATTCGTAATTTACTGGATGCAAGCTTTTCCAAAGTCACGGTGTCCATCGGTTGCGGTCTCCAATGAGTTTTCGTTTTACTATTCACATTGACTACATGAGGATGAGGAACGAAACGCTTAATTTGTTGATACCATTCGACAACAAATCCTAGAGCTGGAAATTAACATGGTCTGTAGCTGATGACTTGATTTTCGAGATCTTTGGCGAGCTTTTGTAATAATAGCGTTTGAAATCGCGTGAAAGCTGCACCAATTCTCAGATCCAATTCTCGACGAACCCAAACAGCATTTGATGCTTGTTCATTAGGCTCTGTCAGATTGTTAATAGCATTATTGATGGCACCGGCAGTTATTTCAGAGAATCGAGCACGAAGAACGCGTATATTTGATCTTCTTTCACGACATACTTCAAATATTTCAAAACCAATATTTTCACGATCACAATCAATCCATATGATTAACAATTGACAGCCAGCTATCTCTCGGTGTAGAGTTCTTTTAATTCCTTCCATATCTTTGCTAACTCGACGTACCAGTGGAGCATTGAACAGATCAGCTGGACTGCATGAATACCATTTTCGATATTGTTCAGAGAAATCTTCTTCCAACAAGTGACCAGACCCAGAAGTCATTATCATTTGACAGGGACCAAAATGAGGTAATTCATACTCGAATTCATATATTTAACTTTGACATTCCTTCACGCTTTCGAGAAGATCCACGAGACATAATATTGGCCAAATTTTTGGCCGCATCGTTCTTCTCGGCAACATTTAACACTTTCATAGTAACTGTTTCACCACTTTTCTCACAATTAGTTAACGTCGCTGTTGTTAATATTGTCATTTTACAATCGTAAAGAGTGCTTCATCAGGCCTGAAAAGTGATCTCGCTAAAGTGAAGGCACATCGAAAGCTAGACAATCCATTCGACTCTCCATCAAGTAAACAGCGAGACACAGGCGAATATAAACGATTCAAAACTATCGCGGACCTGTGCTTTCATAGAATTCAAATTAGATGGGAAAATATTAGTTTCAGTTATAGGATAGCTTATGAAGCCGGTAGCTTTTGAAGAAGTGAATAATAGTAGATGAGAGAATTGAAGTGAATAGTTATGAATCCAACGGATAAACTTCATGTCTCACCTTTTTTTCCCTCGGTGTTTACCTTCATGATTTCAAAAATTAATAATAACATATAACTATAATTATCTCCTTCTCTTTTTCATCAAGGAACTTACATTACTTTTATTTCTCCATCTCTATGACTTAACATCAATCATCATTCAACGATCCTGTCTGTTTCGTTTTGAATTTTGAATTAGTAAAAAGTTATTGATCTCTTGTTACTGAAGAGTCACTCAAGCTCAAATTTTGTGAAACTTTTCAATAATGCCTGAATTTATCCACCTTTCTTATCCTTTATTTTTCATATTTTTCATTTCGATGCATAGCCTAATCTAAATTGACTTATTTTTCTTTCCATCCTGATTGAGAGAATGAGGGTCATGAAGCTGATTCTGGTCCAGGAAGAGTCCATCAATTTTCAGGAACCATCATATAGATAAACCACATCGCTTCCAATTCGAATGAAGTTGACTTAAGTCAAATCAACATAGCTGTATTTTGACCGCTGTGTCGATCAGAGGTGAAATAACTCTCAATTTAAGAAGGAGAAACTTGAAAGTTTCTGTAGTTTTATATTCTGTTCATGTGGCTTCGGAAATTTTTGCCTTCTATTGCGCTCAAGCACAGAGACACTGAGATGAAATAAAAATAGGAATTTGAAATTTTCATCATGTTAAGCGGGTGAAAGATTGACCATCATCAGAAACTAACATAGAGCTATTTTTTCTGTGAGCAATGGGCATCTGGCATATGTGAAGGCCGAAGAAGTGAAGACAGGAGTTCTTCAAAGTAATGTCGCAATCAATGGTGTAGTGTATCCCAGACCAAGTTCTTGAAACTCCTAGATCACTTATCATTTACAGATTAGTCCTGTGGAAGACAGGACTGTAAAAGAGTCTGCAATGAATTATAGCAAACTGCATCGTGATATTCATATATCACGAAAAACCAAAATATCATGGTGGGGATTACTGTTGACAAAATCATCAACATCCGGGAAAAATAACATATTAGATAGAAAAACGTGAGCTCTGACTGGTGTTTCCTCCTCATTAATTTTTTCCAATGAGCTTTGATAAGACGAGATGTCAGTCAATATAATTTTGCTACTTTTCCCACATCGATTGATGTGCAAAGCCTCGAATCTGTTTGATAAAAGATCTGGAAGTTGTTCGGAATCGTTTTTTTTCAAATGTGTAGACAGATTGTGTTGATGCATTCATACTGAAAGGCAATTGATCTATCAATACGACTGTATGATTAGAGTTGGTCACCTACTGTGGAAATCCAGACAAATTTATGAAACCACCACGGAGAATGGAAACATTTGTGGTACATCGCTTCTCTCTCCTCACGAAATCATTTACTAATTCATGGAAATCTATAAAATTGGAAGTTCCATTCCTCCACTTATAAATAATGGAAGATTTTGAGCGAAGCCAAAATCCCCTGTGAAAAAAGATGGAGTTGGACACCCAATTATTATTCGGAATGAAGTACAATCAATGAATATACTAAACCTTTCATAAGAACCATGGCCAAGCTTAATGAGTCAAGTGGATCCTTTTTGAGTAGTCGAGATGCTTCTTCATTCCAGACTTTGCTGACTAATCGACACTGATGAACATCTGAATCTGGAAGATAGATCAGAATATTTCTCACTACATATGGTTGCAAAAATAGAGTGTCCATGATGTTTGTTGACACGAAATTGGGGAAGGAATGTTGATTATTGAATGTAAACTTCAACAATCTCATCAGCCACAATGAAATGATCCTTTCTCAATCTTCAGTATTTTCCATAGACGTTGACATATTCATTGAAATCCAAGCCACATGATTCTTAGAAGTCAAGGGGAAATTTATTCGACCTTTGACCGATGAATTTTAGCAATCAAAATTCGTAATCATACCACCAGGATTTGTTTGATCAGAAGTGTATATTCAGTGACTTGATTCGTGATTGTTAATTCTGCTAATGGAGATGAAACTTGTATTCTGAAGGAAGCATCGGCAAGACTCAGATCGAGATTTAATGATTTTGATTTAACTCTTCAAGTTGAAGAGTGCAGAGAAGAGATGGACGATTGTAGTCAATGTCAGTCCTCGAATTGATTCATAATTAAAAGCAAAAATTTTAATAAAAACCATGAAGCTCTCATGGATAAGTTGCCCGTATACTCGTTATATGGACCACTTTTCGATCATACATATATATCACAAAATTTTGACACATGTTTCCCTCAGTTGGACAGAAACTTGGATCCATATTGACTCGTTGCTGTGGTCATCTTTCTATCTTCAACTAAAATAGTAGATGAAAAGATGATCAAAGATCTTTCGAAGTTGTGGAGAGTTTGAGACTGATATTACCATGATGAAATTCAAACGATAGAGAGAGAGAGAGAGACAGAGAGAGAGAGAGAGAGAGAGAGAGAGAGAGAGAGGATCAAATTCAGGGGAGTGAAAGTGGAAAAGATAGAAACGATCGATCGCACTCAAAATAATTAAGCGTTTGAAGAGCCATGACAATCAGGATCCGAAAAATTCGTACACAAGATGAGAGAATAGTTTTCGTTGGATATACAGTATACAATTTCGAGGTCAGCAGATTGTGCCTCTCATGAAAGCCTCTTAAGTGGGGTCTCATCCTTCAACCAAGAATTTTTCTTTTTTTTGATGATTTCTATGAATGATCGGAAGCTCTTCTCTTCGAGAATACTCGCAGGTTCATCACTGCATATTATTTTGTTTCTGATCGGATAGAAAAATTTGCTCAAAATTCTGAAATATCGCGTCAAGTGATAAGTTTGAAAACCATACGACTGTATTCATGAATACATATTGTGATACAATAAATTGGATGAATGTTACCATTATCCATGCATTAAATTAACAATGTTATATCATATTAATCAGTTGATTTCATATTAATTCGATTGCACATTATACTGAACAAATTGAACCTCATCATATTAAATCTTACTCTATACTGAGTTAATTACACTCATCATATTATTAATAGTCATACTATAACAT
>QZCP01000070.1:41554-64215 GCA_003956705.1 Brevipalpus yothersi
ACACAGAATCAAATATACTATATTTATCATGTTATATCGTATCTCTACGCTCTCAAGATTGTATTGTGGAAGATTTCATCTCTACTAGACAGGACTCGGAAGAATGGAAATACGATATAATGTGTATTTGAAATATACTTGAAATATTCAAAATACTATATGATATTAGAAATAAAAACCAATAAAACAATATACCAAACCAAATATAGCAAAACATCATCAAAATATCTTACTTGGATCAACTGAATAATCAAACTTTGACCAAGTGTAAAGTCAAATCAGCACCAGCTACGGTGTCATACGTTGGAATGTGGAGCAGAGTCAGCTTAGGAAATTCATCTTTGAAAATTTCGGAGACTTTGCTTATTCCGAGCTCACAGATATTCCTTTCTTCAGGACGGTGAACGAAGAACAAAAATCCAACTGTTCTTTCATTGACTTCGAAATCCAAATTTCTCTTAAAATTGTCCAGCTTGGAGTAGAAGATTCTTTCTTTCTCTTCTGCTTCAAGATCAGCTTGCCATTCTCTTCTCTTGAAAAAATTGAAAATTGCTGATTTGATCTCCTTACCTGCAAAAAAGATAATCACCCCATCAACACTCTTCCATTTTTTATTCTTGTCAATGATGGATAGGCCACGGTTACCAGGAGTTCTCAACACTCCACCGGAAACATCCCAAGGAAGTACATTTAAGTGTCTGTTGGGGTCCATTTCCAACATTTGGAGAGCGAGACTTAAAAAACCACGAACAAATGTCAGTTTAACCGTGCGCAGAGTAATAATAGCTTTGACTGGTGTTTCTTCGCAACTGAGAATGAAATTCTCGCTCTGATCAGCCATATCTTGAACGATAATCCTGTTGCTTGAGCCGCATCGATCGATATGCACAATTTCAGAGCTGATCTCAATAGTACATGGTCGTTGTCTTTCGATATCGTCTCTTGCGAATGGGTTAGAAGGTTGTGTTGATGGGTGCAGCTCGATAGGCTCATGACCTATCAACACAACTTGATTACGACTGGAGATTTCATCGAAAATGTGTTCACCCCGACTACTATAGCAGAGAAATGAAACATTTGCAGTACATTTTCTCTCCCTCGCTTCGAAAGTGTTCACTAATTCCACTTCGTCGACTTCTCTTTCTGGATAAGAGGTAACATTCTTCCGCTTGAGAACGAGAAGCCGTGAAATAGAAGGAGGAGGCCCTCTGAAACAAAAGAAGAAGAGTTTGAGGGGCAATTGTTTTTCTAAAAAAAGTGTATGATATCGTCATTGTATATTCTTACTCATTCTGGAAGTATATTTTTACAATACTGCAGGAGTCAAATTTCTGTAGATTCTCTTTTAATTGTCGAGAGGCTTTTTCGTTCCAAAGTTTGCTGACCAATACACATCGATGAAGATCTGAATCTGGAAGATGTGAAATGATTTCTCCGACCAAAAGAGGATTAGAAAACACTTGATCCATGCATTGATGAATATGGGAATTTTCAGGATCATTATTTCTAAAGAAAGAAATTGAAAATTTGTTGCCCATGATGATACACTGATACAAAGTTAGAAGAAAAATGTTAAACGCAAACTTCAACAACTGAGAGTAATTGAGGAAGAGAAGCAAGGAGAAAGTAAATGACAAGCTCAAAATTTTGTCTGTATTGGTAGCACTTGAATTAATACCAGAAACCAATTCTTTGATCCCAAAATCACAATTCTAATCAATTCACCATGTTTCTAGAGATTTCCACAACAAGCTAGAAATGAGCGTCACCACTGAGGTACTTGAATGATTCAGTTATTTTCAAAACACAATGCAATATTCCTTGGTGATAATCTTCCAAAACGATCATTCAGTTGATCAAGGAGCAGTAAGTGATCGATTAGTTTCTCAAAATACACATTGAATGATTAGTTGCTTTATTATCATGGAAAAAAGGAGAAGAAAAATTCTTCTTTGCTAAATCTCTCGACATTTGATTCAAGATTTACCGGACTAAGCACTCGACTTCAGTTTTTAGTAAAGATTAATTTTTTTCCTTCCAAAAAATCTATTTTTTCAATCTAAACATGGAGCATTGATCGATCTCTCTATGATCTATCAGGACAATAATCTTTTTCCATCCCAAAAATTTATTAATAAAGTGAATGTTGAAATATTCATCGATGCTTTGACTGTATGATTCCTGAATATCGAACGAAAAATTTTACCTGAAACTGGTGAATTTTTCTCTTCAACATAAGAAATCTACAAGATTCCAAAATTCAATCTGCAGACACCAATGTTTTCCGTTTATCAGTGATAAAGTCATGTTGTGTTACTTGCACCAGAAGAGCAGGATCAAGTGAGGAAGAAAAAAATCATATGATATTGCTTGCTGTAGAGTGTAGCTAAGTTGGTAATTTTTTAAATTGTGTGAGTTTGTTTTTGGTACCTCTCAGCTGTCGATGTTCAGCAACCACTACTCTTATCAATTCGAGCCAATATCGAGTGAACACGATTCTACGAAGAGAGAGAAAGAACCAAAATTTTCACTCGATTATCAGTACGAGAAATGTACATGTACATGTTGGTTATATTAGAAGCGTTCATGAAAGACACTTCTTAGCCATAATCAGAAAAAATGAAACATGAAAGACCTTGATTCGATAAATTGCTCCAACAGACGTTTGAATCCATCTGGGATTGGAAAAAACGATGGGACAATAATCGGAAGAGGAGGTGTTAACGAAATTGAAGATAAACTGGAGATCGCTGACTAAAGAGTAGACCAAAATATGCCGAGTTTGATTCGATCATGCCGATGTTACCATAGACGTGAAAAATGTGTGAAAGAAGAAGAGGAGAACAATTCTTCGCGATACATAACGTAGCCCTCAATATTAATGTTGCTAAAGAAATGGGCAAGAAAAATATAATATTTAGCAGATTGAGAGTCACCCGAATCTAAAACTTATCAAGGTATTCCTAAAATTTTACAATTAAGGTGCAGTCAGAGACTCGAGAAGATACCCGAAAATCACAAAGTCAAGTAGAATTTGGGAATTTCCTAATGTAAGTCGTGATGGGGAAAGCGGTTGACAAAAATATCATCATAAGGGGAAATAGCCTACAACAATAAAGAAAAATATAAGCTTTGACCAGTGTTTCCTCTCCACCATGATTCAGAATCAGGCTATCGAATAATAAAAATTCAGTTATTGTAATTCTGCTACTTGTTCCACATCGATCGATGTGCAAAGCCTCGGGACTGATGTCCAAACGATCTGGAGGCTCTCTGAAATTGTTCCTTTTCGGTGGGTTGAGATGTGTTGATGGATATAAACTCGAAGATGGCCAGTCTATCATTACAACTATACTATTGCAAATTTTCACTTCCAGTGGAAACCTAAACAAACGATAACTACCACAGGGAATGGGAACATTTGCATTTATCTTCCTTATTACTGCTTAGACAGATGAGATATTTCATTGAGAATTCTTTATCATCTAGATTTGGCTTTACGCTTCTCGGATCTGACCAATCTGTTACAATCACTCGATGATGTATACCGATTGATATGGAAGGCTTCAAAAACGATTAGAACCAAGATCTCACGATAGTTAATCAGCTCGTTAGGAATTTTGGTTACTTCTGGCTCTTGGAGAAATGCAACTCAGTATATCACTATCATTACTGTTGGATAGTTGGAATGAAAGTTTACCAAATTTCTACAGTGGTTAGGTCCTCTATAAAAAATGAACGATATATTTGGAATGCATTACGTTCCTCGGTTACAAAAGTCTGGCAACAATTTACGCCGGTCAGAATAAATCTTTGCAAAGTAGTTGGATGCTTGCTTGAAATAATGAGTTTTGTCGTGAGTATATGGGAGCCTAAGACAGTTGGGAGAATGGAGAGGCGAATCAAAAAGAGAGAAGAATTGAGTAGTTGTGACAGAATAGTATCAAAATTACGGATTTTATTGCTTACTCAACAAATCCTTCCATGAAAGAACTGCACAAATCGAAAGTTAGGCACTTTTTCAGGTGTCTAGAAACTTCTTTATACCAAACTTCGCTCACAAGTCGACACTGATGGAGATCAATTAAGAGTAGGTAAGAGAGAATTTTGTTCACTGAGTAAGGTTGAGAGACTACTTTTTCCATGATGATAATGATCGTATGAATGAAATGAATGTGGAGAGCGACGATGGATTGACGAAAATATGAGCAGAGTTTTGAATAGAAACTATCAAACTTCACAAGCTTGGAACTTTTCTGTTCTTACAAGCAATGTATATGTGTTTTGTGAGTGAGTAAATGTAACTGTAACTAATGAAAGGAGAGGAAGAAAGGAAGAGAGGGAGAGAGAGAGAGGAAAAGGAATCAACTTTTGAAGAAGTGAATAAAAGGGAATAAAAGAAGAGAAGTGAATAATCATGAATCAATGGTATCGTGATCCCAGGCCAAGTTCTTGAAACTCCTACATCACTTATTATTCATGATATATTCAAGATTCATCGAAGGAAAACGATGAGCATGCAACGGTTCCGAGATTTATTTGCAAGGAAAACTCTCCGTAACGAACATTGCAGCCATCAACGTTTTTGATAAGATTGTCGATCTGATAAAAAATAAATTTTTTGATTAGCGATTTTTATTCAAAAAACAATACTATTCTATATGCTATGCTAAATCATTCTCATCACATTTCCCATCGATTCGTATCAAATGCAAGCTGACATCCATAAAATCTATCAATTCGGTCATACAAACACGAAGAAGAGGAAGTCTAGGGAATTTTTTTAGGATGAATTTAAGAGGTCGATTCAGATTAGAATCATCATAATGAAATCCAGAGATCAATCCAGAAGAGTAGATTGGTTTTCGCTTGAAGAAAAGAAATCCAAACGCTCTACCATCATCAATTCTTAAATCCAAATTCTTCATGAAATCCTCTAGATTGGAATGGAAATTTTCATCCAGATTCTCATCGTCAATGTCAGGACTCCTGCGAAAATTAAAAACAGCTGACTTCACTTCTTCACCAGCGAAAGCAATGCTCATCGTCCCAGGATATTTGCGTTGTTGATTGTTGTCGATGAACGACGGACAGTCCCTGTAACCATTCAATCGTCCACCTGATATTTTGAGCGAATCATTTCTGAGGAGTGTATAAAAATCTGGTGGACACTGGACTAGAGAGTTGAAAAAAATAAGAGATTTAATAGGTGAGTCCTCATCAACAAGATGTGGCCTATGACCATTTGGATTTGACCAATCAGTGATGATAATTTTTATCTCTGATGTGTAGCGATTGATATGAAGAGCCTCCAAGCCAATACTGACAAATGTTTCATGTAAGCTGGTTTTCGCGAGAGGAAGCTCAAGAAATACTGTTTCTTGGTCCAACTTGAAAGAGTTTCTCTCAATCAGCACTACAGGATGGTGAAAGTTGATTCTTTCCAAATAATTACGATTGCTGCCAATAGCATCATAACAGATGAAAGAGACACATGGAATGCATCTCATTCCTCTGCCAAAAAAATCTTGTGCAAATTTCACATTAAGTCTGTTCTCATTTCGTACATGTGAGAGGTGAGAAGCCCGCTTGAAGTGTGCTAGAAAGAAAAATTGTAAGATTTTGGTGGTTAATTTACATTTAGATGGGTGAAAGTATCAAATTACGATGAGGATATGCTTTCATTTGAGCAGAGAGCCAAATTCTTTTATCTCATCTTTTTCTTCCTCTTTTCAAATTGAAAATTTCAATATCCAAATGTGATATCAGACCTAGTAGTAGGATACATAGTTCAATAAGAAGAATCATTGCTTCCACACCTCGATGATTCAGGATGATTATCTGGTCTTGTAAACAGAATTTGCTGACATCTTCCTGACGTTTGCTTGAAAATAATACAAGACTATCGATCGAAAAAGAAGAAATCTCGATGATTGAAATTCTTACATTTCCATCTTGGTATCTCTTCACAGACTACTCTTGTTTCACAACAATAGGGATGATGGAAATTTGATTTTCATCAACAACAGGCTGTATTAATCAAATATATCTTTCTTACCAGATAAGAATATATGATAACCATGAGACTCTCTATGAAAGAAGAGGAAAACACGAACAGTTATTAAGCGACAATCTATTAACAGTCACATACTTTTCTACCTACCCAAGAAGACGATCCTCATAAAAAACGGAACAATAATCAATCGGATACTCTATCAGCTGTCTATAAGCTTCCTCATACCAAACTTTGCTAATTAATTGACATCGTTGAACATCCTTAATTGGGAGAAAAGAGAGAATTTTTTGCACTAGAAAAGGATTTGAGACCACGTTCTCCATGATCAAAACAAAATCCAAAAAAATAAACAAACCATTTCCATTGAACACGCCCCCAGCATGCCGCGCCAAAAGTATCCAGTATTTTCAATGGAAATGCAACCCGATGCAATTGAATGATTTTGATTATCGAATTTTTAGATTATCGAAACAATTTTTATCAATGTTTTTGGGAAATACTTCACACAGTGATTCTGTTTTGCTTAACTTTTCAATTTTCTGCAGTTACATCATGATGATTTCATCTCGTTTCTTCTTTCAATGTACATTAAGATATTCAAGGAATGACAATTCAGAAATATCAATTGAGAAAAGTGATCAAACTCTTATCAAATGTAAACTAAGATCTGCTTCTCCAAGAATGTATCTCATCGGAATGTGGATGATATTGATCTCAGGAAATTCCTTCCATAAAAGTTCGAAAATTCCCTTCTCCTTAATGGAACTACGGTCCTTTCCCTTGTTAGGAGAAGAGTATTCTCCTTTCTT
Source organism: Brevipalpus yothersi (assembly GCA_003956705.1). NCBI lineage: Eukaryota > Metazoa > Arthropoda > Arachnida > Trombidiformes > Tenuipalpidae > Brevipalpus > Brevipalpus yothersi. The sequence continues at coordinate 48,380 of QZCP01000070.1, forward strand.
CTGGAGGATAAACACAAGCCCCAGGGTTCTATTATCGACCTCAAAATTCAAATTTCGCTTGAATTCATCCAATTTGGAACGAAAAATTTTCTTTTTCTCATCCATTTCGCAACCAGGTGACCATTTCACATGAAAATTGAAGATGGCTGATTCTACCTCCTCGCCACCAAAAGTGATGCTCAATGCATCAACGGATTTCCATTTTCCATTTTTTTCAACGATATCCAGACCACGCTTACCATTCCATACTCCTCCACCAGAAGCTTGCTGAGAATAGTGGTTAACGAAAGCATTATAGTTTTGGCCACGTGATTCATGAGTATCAAGAAAAATATGGAATTTGGGTGGTGATTCATCATCATCGATATTTTCTAAAGTAACATCAGGATTTGACCAGTCAGTAATGAATATTCTAGTACTCGATCCACAACGATCAATATGCACTCCTTCCATATGATTCTGGGCCAAAATTTCACTCATAGAAGCCTCCTCATGATCATAGAAGGGAAGCGATCGAGGACCTGAGACTGGCGTTGACGGTTTGAAGAAAAGATTCCCTCGATCTATTAGTACCGCTTCACGATTGAAGGAAGTATTCTGCTGATCAATCTTCATCCTCTCATAGTCATAGGACAAAAGGGACAGATTAGTAGGGCATCGTTTTTTTTCTTTCTAAGAAATCCCTCAATTCTGCTTCAATATCTCCCCAGATAAGGCAACCATTTCTCTTCAACATGGGACCTTGAATGGTGAAAACACCACTTCAAAAGAATGATTAAAACAGAACAATAAGTGATCAATAATCGTTAAAGGTTGAAAAAATCGAGGGAATATTATTCAATATTTACCATTTATCTGAATGATTGACTGTTGAGAAACAGCACGTGTCAAGTGGACATTCCTTTAGCAGTCGAGAGGCTTCCTGATTACAGACTTCACTGACCAGTCGACATTGGTGAACATTTGGGCCTGGAAGATGGTTGAGAAAGTTTCTCACCACGTAAGGCTGCAAAAATATACGCATCGTTTTCATCATCAAATCGCAAATCACAAATTTACAGAGATAAACAATTGATATCAATCCGGATCGAAAGCGGGAAAAAGTGGCGTTTATTTGGACACATTGAGTGAGGCAAGGATACGTTAAAAGTATCGAGTATCTCTAACGTAATCGATTCACCATAATTTCCGGTTTGATCAGATAATTTGCCAAGTTGACATAATTGATTACACAACAGTTAAGATTTAATCTTCATTTTTCATTCATTGAAAGTTTTTGTGAGCAATTGAGATTAAAAATGATGAGCTTAATTTTTTCATCTTTTTTTCGATTAAAAAAAATAGAGGAGACAACTCAAAAGTAACCTTTCTGCGATTAACAGAGTGTTATTAATTCCTGCTCGAGTTTTTTATCCGATTACTATCTAATTTTCTCGAAAATATTCCAAACTTACGAAAATCATTGCTTCTGAATCGAGTAAGGATAAATTGCATCTTCCTTGATAAAAATAAGGCCAAACTGCTACAAGTTTTTCCCTGGATAGTGAAGAAATTATGTCGACTCCAAAGCACTTATCGGATCTATTATCCATTGTAATACATACATATCATTAATATGTAATAATATTAGCAGTCGTGGGCGATTTCAAGGTCTTCCAGAGCTGCATTGATTATCTAAGTGTCAATTAGAACTTCGAAGGTGGTGGAATTAATTAAATCTGAGATTCATCGATTATACTCTCAATTTCCCTTGATGAATAATTTTCAATTTCCGCTTGACTCATTTTCGACCGTATTCTGTCTTCGTACATTCATGTAAAAATGTTGTCAAATTTATTTGCTTCTAAAATTAATTACTCCAGCAACAACAATTTATTTGGAAGGCGAAAGAATTTGATTTTGTCTCTTCAAATGTAATTTCAAGTCATCAGTGCACACAAGATAGCAATCTTCTTCTGTGAATCGTTTTAAGACACCACTTTTCAATTATTTTCAATGTTCATTAAAATATGCGAGAGATGAAAATTCAAAAATATCAATTGAGAAAAAGATGGGAATCAAACTCTTATCAAATGTAAACTCAGATCTGCTTCTCCCAGAATGTATCTCATCGGAATGTGGATGATATTGATCTCAGGAAATTCTTTCCATAAAAGTTCCAAAATCTCCTTCTCCTTAATGGAATTACGGTCCTTCCTGTTAGGACAAGAGCATTTTTCTTTCTCCTGGAGGAAAAACAGAAGCCCCAAGGTTCTATCATCGACCTTAAAATTCAAATTTCGCTTGAATTCATCCAAATTTGAACGGAAAATTTTCCTTTTCTCATCCATTTCGCAACCAGGTGACCATTTCACATGGAAATTGAAGATGGCTGATTCTACTTCGTCACCAGCAAAAGTGATGCTCAATGCATCAACAGATTTCCATTTTCCATTTTTGTCAACAATACGCAGACCACGCTCATTAATCCACACTCCTCCACCAGAAGCTTGCTGAGAATAGTGGTTGACAAAAGCATCATAGTTTTGGTCACATGATTCATGGGTATCAAGAAAAATGTGAAATTTAGGCGGTAGTCCTTCATCGATATTTTCTACAGCAACACTAGGATTCGACCAGTCAGATATGAACATTCTGTAACTTGATCCACAACGATTAATATGAACAGCTTCCATGCAAGTCATGGCTCTAGTTTCATTCAAAAGATCCCTGTATATGGGAACCAATTGCGGCATTGAGGCTGGACACTCATAAATATCTTTAAGAGAGCAGAAGGGGAGTGTTCGTGGCTTGTCGATTGGAGTTGATGGATTGAAGAGGAGAAACCCTCGATCTATTAGTACCGCTACATGGTTGGAGATTTTCTGCTGATCGATCATCTTCAACAAACTTCCTAGGTCACAGGACAAGATGAACAGATTCGCAGTGCATTGTTTTTTTCTTGTAAAGAAATCAGTTAATTCTCTCCTCATAGCCTCTATGATTAGGCCACCTTTTCTCTTTAAGATGGAATTTTGCTCTGAGATCATACACCTTCGTGAAAGAAAGATTAAAATAGGACAATCAGTAATAAGTGATCGCTAAAGGTTAATAAAATTGAGGGATGATCATATTCACCCATATGAATGCTGGACTCTAGAAAGACAGCACGTGTCAAGTGGGCATTCCTTTAGCAGTCGAGAGGCTTCCTGATTCCAGACTTTACTGACCAGTCGACATCGGTGAACATCTGGGTCTGGAAGATAGATGAGAATATTTCTCACCACGTAAGGTTGTAAAAATATGGTGTCCATGATCAAATTCCAAAATATAATCACAAATTCACAGAGATAAACAATTAATATCAATGCCGATCGAAAAGCGGGAAAAAGTGACGAGGATACGTTAAAAGTATCGAGTATCTCTAACGTAATCGATTCTCGATAATTTCCGATTTGATCTTACATAATAATCGTTGATAATCTACCGATTTTCGACAGTTGATAAATAATAGTGATCTAACTTCTTCAATTTTTTATTCCCCAAAAGTTTTTTTGATGAGAATGCTGAGCTCAATTTTGTCACCTTTTTTCGATTCATAAAATGAGCTCGAAAGTAATCGTTTTACGATCAAAAAACTGTTTGTATTTGTCCCAATGCTTTTCATTCAATAACTAATAACTTTTCCGGAACAAAATCGTTTGAAGCTTGAAATCGTTACTCATCAAATTAGTTACATCTTCAGTGATAACCATAGATAAAGATTCATTCGACGCAATGCTGTTTGAATCTGTTATTCATTGGAACATTTCTAGCATGCGATGTTAATGACAAAGAGATAGTTTCTTGAAGACTCTCTGATCAGTGAACTTTTGCGACAGGCATAACAAAATAATTCGAGGAGACATTCCTGTTGAAAATGGTGTCATTTAGATCAAAGACAAACCTCTCGTCTCCATCGACATCATCTCAAGGACAATATTCTTTGAAAGAATTTTTCAGTTTATTATTATTAAAAAAATCTAATAGCAGCTTGAATCTCTCTCATAATGATCCTGATTCATCTGTGACCCTTTTCACTTTCACAAACGAAGCTTATGAAGCACTCGAGGTTGATCTTTGCTTTATTTAACGAGAGAATGTCAGCTTTTACGGAAACATGTTGAAGCTACAATTTTTGAAGAGTAGAAGAAGTGAATCTCATTATAATGAGTGTCCATAATCGGAAATCAACAAAAATCTATGAAACTATTTTCGCTGTGACTGCACCTGCATGTAAGGGATTAGACTCGAATCATTAGAGCAAGGTAATTCTGTTACCGGTGAAATCATCTACTCCATAGAAAAATTTCTTGGAATTATTATTCATGATATATTCAAAATTTATCAAAAAGCAATAGGTATGCGCCGATTTCGCAAATGATTTGCTTAGCTAAATTTTAGTTTTAATTTGATTTGATTTAGAGAAAATAGAGGATTTTTTCGAAAAGAAAAGATTTTCAGATCACGTCTTCCATGATCAAAATAAATACAGAAATTAGACAAACCACTTCCATTGAGCACTTCCATAGCATGCCACAGCAAAAGTATCCAGTAATTTCTATGCATTGAAAATACAACTCGATTCGCTGACAAATTGAATAACTTTATCATCAAATTTTTAGGCTATCAAGTCAATTCATATCAATATTTGTTGTCAATGTATTACATGTTGACTCTCTTGTTTCACTTTTTACCTTTTCAGCTCTGTCATGCAATATTTCTCTCCCTATTGTCTATTTTTTATGATGTACATTAAAATATTCAAAATATGACAATTCAGAAATATCAATTGAAAAAGAAGAGGAATCATACTTTCATGAGATGTAAACTCAGATCTGCTTCTCCCAGAATATATCTCATCGGGATGTGGAGAATGTTAATCAGAGGGAACTCTTCCCATAAAAGCGCCAAAACCTCCTCCTCTTTGATGCCATGGTCGATTCTCCCACCATCAGAATTCAATAAATACCCAGAGTAAGGATATTCTCCTTTCTCCTGGAGGAAGAACACAATGCCCAAGGTTCTATCATCGACCTTAAAATTCAAATTTCGCTTGAAATCATCCAAATTTGAACGGAAAATTTTCTTTTTCTCATCCATTTCGCAACCAGGTGACCATTTCACATGGAAATTGAAGATGGCTGATTCTACCCCATCACCAGCAAAAGTGATGCTCAATGCATCAACAGATTTCCATTTTCTATTTTTGTCAACGATACGCAGACCACGCTTACCAATCCATACTCCTCCTCCAGAAGCTTGCTGAGAATAGTGGTTGACAAAAGCATTATAGTTTTGGCCACGTGATTCATGGGTATCAAGAAAAATATGGAATTTAGGAAGTGGTTCATCATCATCGATATTTTCTAAAGTAACATCAGGATTTGACCAGTCAGCAATGGATATTCCAGAACTTGATCCACAACGATCAATATGCACTCCTTCCATATGAACCTGGGCCATAATTTTCTTCAGATCAGCCTTTTCATGATCGTAGAAAGGAAGCGATCGGGGTTTCGAGATTGGCATTGACGGATTGAAGAGGAGAAGCCCTCGATCTATTAGTACCGCTTCACGATTGAAGGAAATTTTCTGCTGATCAATCTCTACCCTCTCATAGTCATAGGACAAAATGGATAGATTCGCAGCGCATCTTTTCCTTGTTTCCAAGAAATCATTCAATTTTCCTCTCGTATCTCCACAGATTAGGCAACCTTTTCTCTTTAACATGGGGCTTTGAAACGTGAAAAGATCACTTCAAAAGAATTATTAAAACAGAGCAATGAGCAATCAGTTACTCCTGAAGGTTAGAAAAATTGAATATTCATATTTACATGGAATCTGAATGATTGACTGTAGAAAAACAGCACGTGTCAATCGGATATCTTCCCAGGAGTTGGGAGGCTTCCTGATTCCAGACTTTACTGACCAGTCGACATCGATGAACATCTAGGTCTGGAAGATAGATGAGAATGTTTTTCGCCACGTGAGGCTGTAAAAATATGGTGTCCATGACCAAATACCAAAATGAAATCACAAAGATAAACAATTAAGATCAACGCCGACTGAGAAGCGGGAAAAAATGGCAAGGATACGGTAAAAGTATCGAGTACCTCTAAGGCAATCGATAATTTTCGGTTTGATCAGATAATTTGCCTAGTTATCAAAATTGATTACATAACAGTGATTGATTTAATGTTATCTTCACTTTTCATTCATTAAAAGTTTTTGTTATCAAATGAAGTGAAAATGATGAGCTTAATTTTGTCACCTTTTTTCGATTTGAAAAAATAAAGGAGACAACTCAAAAGTAACCTTTCTGCGATTAGCAAAGTGTTATTAATTCCTGCTCGAGTTTCTCACCGATTACCACTCTGTCTTCACAAAAATGTTCAGAGCAAATCATTGCTTCTGAATCGAGAAACGATAAATTGCATCTTCATCGATGAAAATAAGGCCAAACTGCTACAAGTTTTTTCCTAGATAGTGAAAAAATTATGTTGACTCCACAGCATTTCTTGAATCTATTATTCATTGTAATACATGTATCCTTAATAAGTAATATTATAAGCTGTCGAGGACAATTTCAAGGTCCTCTAGAGGTGTTTTGGTTATCCAAGTGTCAATTAGAACTTCGAAGGCAGTGGAATCAATTATATTTGGGATTCATTGATTTTTCTTTAGTTTCTCTCAATTAATAATTTCAATTTCCGCTGGACTCATTTCCGTATTCTGTTGTACATTCATGTAAATTTGATCAAATTTGTCCAATTTATTTGCTTCTAAAATTAATTATTCCAGCAACCGAAAATTTTTTTGGAATGCAAAAGAATTTGATTTCGTCTCCTCAGATGTAATTCTAAGTCATCAGTCAACATAAGAGAGCAATCTTTTCCTGTAAATCATTTCGAGATACCACTTTTCGTTTTTTATTTCTTTTTAACACAAAACCTACCCATGGCGTGGAAAAATATTGATTATTCTTCCTCTCTGTTATAATAGAAATTTTTGACTGAGAATCGAAATCGTTCCTGATGAATCTGATCAGGCTTCCTATGCCAGAAAAATCGAACAAGATTAAGAGAATCCAGAATCTAGAATCAAAAAATTACTTCACAGGAATTATTGAGTTTTTTTTCATTCGTTTTATAACTTATAATGGCTCTCTGATGATAATTGAGTTCATTAAAGATGTGGTTTTGTATCTCGCATTGGATATGATTTGATTTTGATTCATTTAATTTAGTAATACGTCAAAATTGAAGCCATTGTTTAGACATCGTTGACCATAACAGTGAGCAAAGGCTAGCTCTCAGTTCAAGTTTTGTGATAAATCCATAAGAAAATTGAAGGCAAAAATATGGATTAAAGTGAATGAATCCAGGAAAATTACAGGGTGGGCTGAAAGTTTCTTGTCATAATAGAATCAAGTTGGAAGTCGATATTTTTTGGCCACGAGATAAAACAGTTCGATTATTTTTGACCACCATATGTCACCAAAAAAGTCTGATTGTTCCGAAAATTTTCATCTATCTTAGTCAAATCATGATTCCTCATGAATCTGACTGAATTCATGATTATTGATGATATAATGGTTCAATTAGACTTTTTGGTGAGATATGGTGGTCAAAAATAATCGGACTGTTTTATCTCGTGGCCAAAAAATATCGACTTCCAACTCAATTTTATCATGACGAGAAACTTTCGGCTCACCCTGTAGATTAGATTGTCGCATGTCATAGAGCGACAAGGTAAAGAGTGTTCCAAATGGCCCTTGATGACGTGTGGCTTTTCACAAGCTTTCTTAGAGCATTCCTTGCCCTGATGGTAAGGAAAACCGCAAGAATATCGTCTTGGAGAGCCAATTGATCAGGTTTTGCATCTGCCTTACGGGTGACTACCATCACTCTGACAGGCTTACCACCATGAGATAGATTTTGGATTGGATTGCTAGGCGAGGAACTTGTCACAGACGTAACCCTCCTTATAGCAGGATGGCCTTGTCTAGTTACTGGTTTTGGTAGTGCTTCATGTTTACCTTGAGCTGGTTGTGCACCACGACAAAGTTCTCGAAACAAAATTTTGGCAGATTATTTAGCAGGAGCATCAGACTGGGGCTTAGGATCAGGAGTAGGAGTAGTCTCGAAGTCAATGTCAGTCCCCAAATTGATTGATTATTAAGCTCTCATAGATACACCGTATACGTGAACAACATACACTAATAAATTTTCGATCATGCTGGTAGATTTTGAACGTTTTTTCTCTTTAACCCGCTAAAAATCTTGAATCATCTTGATTCCTCTGTCTCTTGATCTATCTAACTATCCATCAACAAGTTGATATTTTTGATTTAACTCTTCAAGTTGAAGAGTACAGAGAAGAAATGGACGATTGTAGTCGATGCCAGTCCCCAATTTGATTCATAATTGAGAGCAAAAATTTTAATAAAACCAAGCTTGCCTTGATAGGCTGCTCGTATGCTCACATTATACTTCATTAAAATATGCGAGAGATGACAATTCGAAAATATCAAATGAGAAGAAAAGTGGAATCAAACTCTTATTAAATGTAAACTGAGATCTGCTCCTCCCAGAATATATCTCATCGGAATGTGGATGATATTGATCAGAGGAAACATTTCCCATAAAAGCGCCAAAACATCTTCCTCCTTGATGCGACAATGGTCAATTCTAGCATTATCAGGGCATTCTACTTTCTCCTGGAGGAGAAACACAATGCCCAAGGTCCTATCATCGACCTTAAAATTCAAATTTTGTTTGAATTCATCCAGATTTGAACAGAAAATTCTCTTTTTCTCATCCATTTTCAAACCAGGTGCCCATTTCGCATGAAAATTGAAGATGGCTGATTCTACCTCTTTGCCGGCAAAAGTGATACTCAATGCATCAACAGATTTCCATTTTCCATTTTTGTCTACTATATCTAGACCACGCTTACCATTCCATACTCCTCCACCAGAAGCTTGCTGAGAAAAGTGTTTGACAAAAGCACTATAGTTTTGGCAAGGTGATTCATGAGTATCAAGAAAAATATGGAATTCAGGAGGTGGTCCATCATCATAAATATTTTCTACAGCAACATCAGGATTTGACCAGTCAGCAATGGATATTCTAGTACTCGATCCACAACGATCAATATGCACTGCTTCTATATGAACCTGGGCCATAATTTTATTCAGAGAATCATTTCTATGATCGTAGAAAGGAAGCGATCGGGGTTTCGAGATTTGTATTGACGTATTTAAGAGGAGAAGCCCTCGATCTATTAGTACCGCTTCACGATTGAAGGAAACGTCTTGCTGTTTAATCTTTATCCGCTCATAGTCATAGGACAAAATGGACAGATTCGCAGCGCATCTTTTTCTTGTTTCCAAGAAATCCTTCAATTTTCCTCTCATATTTCTCCAGATTAGGCAACCTTTTCTCTTTAACATTTGACTTGGAAACGTGAATAAACCACTTCAAAAGAAATATTAAAACAGAGTAATGAGCAATCAGTAACTCCTGAAGGTTAGAAAAATTGAAGGAATATTCATATTTACATGGAATCTGAATGATTGACTGTAGAAAAACAGCAAGTGTCAATCGGATATCTTTTCAGGAGATGAGAGGCTTCCTGATTCCAGACTTTACTGACCAGTCGACATTGGTGAACATCTGAGTCTGGAAGATAGATAAGAATGTTTTTCACCACGTGAGGTTGTAAAAATATGGTGTCCATGACCAAATACCAAAATGAAATTACAAATTCACAGAGATAAACAATTAAGAACAACGCTGACTGAAAAGCGGGAAAAAGTGGTCAGGATACGGTAAAAATATCGAGTATCTCTAACGTAATCGATTCTCTATAATTTCCGGTTTGATAAGATAATTTGCCAAGTTATCATAATTGATTACATAATAGTGAGTGATTTAATCTTCATTTTTCATTCATTAAAAGTTTTTATTATCAAATTAGGCGAAAATGATGAGCTTAATTTTTTCACCTTTTTTTCGGTTCAAAAAAATATAGGAAAATACTCAAAAGTAACCTTTCTGCGATTAGCAAGATGTTATTGGTTTCTGCTCGAGTTTTTTATCCGATTACTGTCTACTTTGTCTCCTCTAAAATGTTCAGAGTTCCCAGAAATCATTGCTTCTGAATCGAGAAACGATAAATTGCATTTTCATTGATAAAAATAAGGCTAACAGCAACAATATTTTGCCCAGTTAGTGGAACTATATTGACTCCATAGCACTTCTCGGATTCATTATTCATTGTAATACATGCATCATTAATATGTAATAATATAAGCAATTTCAAGGTCCTCTAGAGGTGTATTGATTATCTACCAATACACTAGTGTCAATTAGAACTTCGGAGGCAGTGGAATTCATTGAATCTGAGATTCATCGATTATTCCTTCAATTTCTCTTGATAAATATTTTTCAATTTCCGACCGTATTCTTTTGTACATTCATGTAAATTTGATCAAATTTTTCCAATTTGTTTGTTTTTAAAATTAATTATTCTAGCTGACAACAATTTTCTTGGAATACAAAAAGATTTGATTTCGTCTCTTCAGATGTAATTTCGAGTCAGTGCACACAATAGATCTTTTTCTGCAAATCGTTTCGAGATACCACTTTTCGATTTTTTATTTCTTCTTAACAGAAAATCTACCCATGGCGTGAAAAATATTGATTATCCATCCTCCCCGTTATAATCGAAATGCTTGACTGAGAATTGGAATCGTTCCTGATGAATCGGATCAGGCTCTCTTTGTTAGAAAAATCGAACGAAATTCAGAGAATCCAACAATCACTTCACAGGAATTATTGAGTTTGTTTCACAACTTATCATGGCTCTTTGATGATAATTGAGTTCATTGAGGATGTGGTTTTGTATCTCGCATTGGATATGATTTGATTTATTTAATTTAGTAATACGTCAAAATTGAAGCCATTAAATAGACATCGTCGACCATAACAGTGAGTAAAGGCTAGCTTTTAATTTAAGTTTTGTGATCAATTCATAGGAAAATTGAAGGCAAAAATATGAATTAAAGTGAATGAATCCAGGACAATTCGATTCGACGATTGTTCATCTGTGAACATTGGACAAGTTCGACAAGTTAAATAATATTATAAGGGGAGCTGGAAAAGCTTTGCTATTTACAAATGGTAAAATGCATCAAAAAAGGAGCGAAATGTAGCCATTTGATTATAAATTGGATCAGCAATTGATATCGAGTTCACATTTGGTTGACAATTCAACCATATGATATAAATTCATCATTGACCTTTCACTCGACAGCCAGGATGTCTACGTCGAATATGCATTCTTACCATTCCAATGGCAACATGAAATTCATCGCATATCATACAGCGACAAGGTAAAGACCACCATATCTCACCAAAAAAGTATGATTGTTTCGAAAATTTTCATCTATTATGGTCAAAAATCTGACTGAATTGATGATTATTGATGATATAATGATTCAATGAGACTTTTTGGTGAGATATGGTGGTAAAAATAATCAAACTGTTTTATCTCCTGGCCAAAAAATTTTATCATGACGAAAAACTTTCGGCTCACCTTGTAGATTAGATTGTCGCATACCATACAGCGACAAGGTAGAGAGTGTTCCAAATGGCCCTTGATGACGCGTGGCTTTTCGCAAGCTTTCTTAGAGCATTCCTTGCCCTGATGGTAAGGAAAACCGCAAGAATATCGTCCCGACTCATCACAGACAACATTTTCATCCATAAAACGATCAAGCTCCTCTTGTGACATGGGTTTCCTACTGATTGGATTGTATACCTGGTAACTTGGTCTACCATCGACATTAAAAATATTATCATCACTCAAAAAGAAGTCACTAGGAGTAAATTTGGTTTTACCAGGAGTGTGACTGAAAAATCGTTCCTCAAGAGAATCAGAATTTTGAGGGGAAGGTTGTCCAGAGAATTGATCATAGTCACGCATTCTGGGCGAATGTGGCCCACTTGAATTGGTAGCATAATCAGATACTTGAGAAGAATGGGCTGATAGTTCATGACGATCTTGTCCCAGGCATGAATCATCAATGTCTTTTTTCATACTTATGTGAGAAGGAATTTGACTGGCGCAAATTATCTCATTTGACTCTGACAAAGATGTGTTTGAGAGACAATTCATTCCACTATCCACGCTGCTATCTTCTCTTATTTGAGATGTACCAGAAGGCCTCTTGTTGGATGCTTGAGATTGAGATTGACTATTGTTATCAATTTTGGACAAACTTTGTCTCACTCTAGCCATCTCTGCTTCCAATTCTCTCATTCTCTCTTGGAGAGCCAATTGATCAGGTTTTGCATCTGCCTTACGGGTGACTACCATCACTCTGACAGGCTTACCACCATGAGATAGATTTTGAATTGGATTGCGAGGCGAGGAACTTGTCACAGACGTAACCCTCCTTATAGCAGGATGGCCTTGTCTAGTTACTGGTTTTGGTAGTGCTTCATGTTTACCTTGAGCTGATTGTGCACCACGACAAAGTTCTCGAAACAAAATTTTGGCAGATTATTTAGCAAGAGCAGACTGGGGCTTAGGATCAGGAGTAGGAGTAGTCTCGAAGTCAATGTCAGTCCCCAAATTGATTAATAATTAAGCTCTCATAGATACACCGTATACGTGAACAACATACACTAATAAATTTTCGATCATGCTGGTAGATTTTGAACGTTTTTTCTCTTTAACCCGCTAAAAATCTTGAATCATCTTGATTCCTCTGTCTCTTGATCTATCTAACTATCCATCAACAAGTTGATATTTTTGATTTAACTCTTCAAGTTGAAGAGTACAGAGAAGAAATGGACGATTGTAGTCGATGCCAGTCCCCAATTTGATTCATAATTGAGAGCAAAAATTTTAATAAAACCAAGCTTGCCTTGATAGGCTGCTCGTATGCTCACATTAAAATATGCGAGAGATGACAATTCGAAAATATCAAATGAGAAGAAAAGTGGAATCAAACTCTTATTAAATGTAAACTGAGATCTGCTCCTCCCAGAATATATGTCATCGGGATGTGGAGAATATTGATCTGAGGAAACTCTTCCCATAAAAGTTCCAAAACCTCCTCTTCCTTGATGCGATGGTCAATTATCATGGACGTTCTCTCATGATTCGGTTGAGAATCATGAGAATCCAATAAACGACCTGGATAAAAGTATTCCCCTTTCTCCTGGAGGAAGAACACAATGCCGAAAGTTCTATCATTGACCTCAAAATTCAAATTTTGCTTGAAATCATTCAAATTGGAACGGAAAATTTTCTTTTTCTCATCCATTTTGCAACCAGGTGACCATTTCACGTGAAAATTAAAGATGGCTGATTCTATCTCCTCGCCCGCAAAAGTGATGCTCAATGCATCAACAGATTTCCATTTTCTATTTTTGTCAACGATACGCAGACCACGCTTACCAATCCATACTCCTCCACCAGAAGCTTGCTGAGAATAGTGGTTGACAAAAGCATTATAGTTTTGGCCACGTGATTCATGGGTATCAAGAAGAATATGGAATTTAGGAGGTGGTTCATCATCATCGAGATTTTCTACAGCAACACCAGGATTTGACCAGTCATCAATGAATATTCTAGTACTCGATCCACAACGATCAATATGCACCCCTTCCATATGAACCTGGGCTGTAATTTCACTCATAAAATCCTTTTCATGATAGTAGAAGGGAAGCGATTGGAGATTTGAGATAGTCGTTGACGGATTGAAGAGGAGAAGCCCTCGATCTATTAGCACCACTACACAATTGAAGGGAAATGTCTCATTGATGTCCATTGGCATTCTCTCAAAGTCATAGGACAAAATTGACAGATTCGCAGTGCATCGTTTTCTTGTTTGTAAGAAATCCAACAATTTTTCGGACATCCCATCAGTTTCCTGGATAGGGTAACCATTTCTCTTCACCAAGGGATTTTGTAACGAGAATAAACCACTTCAAAAGAATGATTAAAACAGAACAATAAGCAATCAGTAATCATTGAATGTAAAAAAATTGAGAGGATATTATTTCATATTTACATGGGATCTGAATGATTGACTGTAGAAACACAGCATGTGTCAAGTGGACATTTCTTTAGCAGTCGATAGGCTTCCTGATTCCAGACTCTACTGACCAGTCGACATCGGTGAAAATCTGGGTCTGGAAGATAGATGAGAATATTTCTCACCACGTAAGGTTGTAAAAATATGGTGTCCATGATCAAATTCCAAAATAAAATCACAAATTTACAAAGATAAACAATTAAAATCAACACAGACTGAAAAGCGGGAAAAAATGACGAAGACAAGTTGAAAGTATCGAGTATCTCTAACCCAATCGAATCTCGATAATTTTGTTTGATCAGATAATTTGTCAAGTTATCATAATTGATTACACAATAGTGAGTGATTTAATCTTGACTTTTTATTCATTAAAAGTTTTTTTGATCAAATGAGACGAAATTGATGAGCTTTATTTTTTCACCTTTTTTTTCGATTCAAAAAAATAAGGAGACAAATCAAAAGTAACCTTTCTACGATTAGCAAAATGTTATTGGTTCCTGCTTGAGTTTCTTATCCGATAACTATCTAACTTGTCTTCTCGAAAATGTTCAGAGCTCCCAAGAACCATCGCTTCCGAATCAAGAAACGGTAAATTGCATCTTCATTGATAAAAATAAGGCCAAACTGCCACAAGTTTTTCGCTAGCTGATGAAATTATGTTGACTCCACAGCATTTCTCAGATCTATTATCCATTGTAACGCATATATCATTAATATGTAATTTTATAAGCTGTCGAGATCCAACTTCAAGGTCCTCTAGAGGTGTATTGGTTATCTGAGTGTCAATTAGAACTTTAAAGGCAGTGAAATTAATTATATCTGAGATTCATGGATCATTTCATCAATTTCTCTCCATTAATTATTTTCAATTTCCACTTGACTCATTTCTGACCGTATTCTGTTTTGCATACATGTAAATGCCCTATTTGTTTGTTCTTGAAATTATTCCAGCAACAAACATTTTTTTGGAATGCAAAAGAATTTTATCTCTTCAGATTTAATTTCAATTCATCAGTGCACACAAGAGAGCGATCTTTTCTGTAAATCGTGTGAGAATACCACTTTTCGATTTTTTACTTCTTCTCAAAACAAAATCTACCCATGGCGTGAAAAAATATCGATTATTCTTCCCCTCTGTTACAATAGAAACGTTTGACTGAGTATTCAAATCGTTCCTGATGAATCGGATAGGCTTTGTCAGAAAAATAGAACAAGATAAAGAGAATCTAGAATCAAACAATTACTTCACAGGAATTATTGAGTTTGTTTTATAACTTATAATGGCTCTTGGATGATTATTGAGTTCATCAAGGAAGTGGTTCATTATCTCAGAAATTATATTCTTCATTCATCACATTCACATCTCCATTGCTAAAAAACTTGAGCCATGAAACAATGAGCATTATGGCTATAAACTATGCTCATCTAAGTACATTAAGTGTATTAAAATCTGGATTTCATCGTTGAAGAAGAAATTTGCAGATATGCTTTTTTTCTTTTAACTTTTCTGCTCCTCTGATTATTTTTGATGATTAAACTGAACGAAGTTTCCAGTATTCCAAGTTAGTATTTTGTGTGAATCCAAATGTGCATTTGTCCGTATTCCTCTCTCTCTCTCTCTCTCTCTCTCTCTCTCTCTCTCTCTCTCTCTCTCTCTCTCTCTCTCTCTCTCTCTCTCTCTCTCTCTCTCTCTCTCTCTCTC
>QZCP01000070.1:65767-134136 GCA_003956705.1 Brevipalpus yothersi
AGAGAGAGAGAGAGAGAGAGAGAGAGAGAGAGAGAGAGAGAGAGAGAGAGAGAGAGAGAGAGAGAGAGAGAGATTCCAACAGGCGCATGATTCCAATTGAAAGTGTTGAATGATAACAAGAATCAAAAAGTCTCAAATTCAATTCTGTGCTCTGATCCTCAATGTTGCTCTTTTCGCAAGTTTCCTGAATCATTATCATCATAATCATTGCTAAAAAAATTCGGTGAAAAATGTCTTCAGGCGTTAAATCTCCTGGAACTAGTGATAATCGTAATGTACCCAAGCGTGAAAAGTCCAAAGGGTCCAAAAATAGTGGATTCAAGCTGCCTTTCTTCCATCGAAAAGTTAATAAAGAAGATGTGAAGGGTGATCGAAAATCGAGCACATCGGATGAGCCCAATATGCGTCGTCGAACATCAAGTGTTGGACATGGTGAAGCGGAACAATTTGGTGGCCGTAAAAAGAGTGGATTCCTTGTCGCTCCACAGAGAGGTGTCCCTGGAATCGAGCCGGAAAGTCAGTCTGCTCCTGTTAATTGATTGTCTTTTTATCGACATGCTTGTAATGATAAAGTTTCTGGTCTACTTGTGAGTAATAATTCTAATCTTTGTATCATTGATTTCAAAATTGGGTCCCAATGTGAATTGTGTATCTTATGTTGTCATTGGTGAACATTAAAAATCAAGATCAGATGATCTGATTATAACAATTTTTCTCTCGGAATCTGTCGAAATCCAGTAATCTAGGAGACAATAAATCAAATAATTAAATTCGATCATAATCATGCGTTGGGGTTCGAATTCCTTTTCCTAAGTAAAGAGGAGGGTGTCATACTCCACACCAATCTCATCTGATGGGTGCATATACTTGTATCTTATGGATTCTTTGAACTTGAAAATGGAAACATTCAAGAGGCAATTTGAATTCACTCAGATCAGGAGACTTTCGCTTTATTGGATCGAATTAGATCACATAATTATAATCAGATGGAACAGAAGAAAATAGAGTTGAAGATTTGAGCATAATTGGAGCGGAAGAAGTTTTGAGAAGAAAGAGAGGCAGAAAGGAGAGAATTGAATTCGATGATAGATTTAAAATTTTTTTCAACTAAATAAAAAGTCAAGATGTTGATTGACCTAATATCTTGAGGCTCGGTAAGAGGCTAATAGGGAAGATGTACCCTTGATTATAGCACCAGGAATGTTTTTGGCTTCAACGTTTCGGAGGATGAATACAATTTGACCACCATCCAAATCTTTGACAACCCATTCGAAAGATAGAGGTGAAGTGATGTCTTCCCAGTGAGAAGCTCGATCGTATGGAGCTAGTGATCGAATGATGCGGGAATTTTTGCGAGGCATAATCTTATCGATGGCCTCTAGCTCAGGGCTCATCTCTCGGGCGAGATTATTGAGCTCTTGGTCCCAGAAAGATTTCATGGGCTTGAGAAGATTCTTGCCGAAAGTGTTCTTCACAATTTCCATCTTGTGGATGATCTCACGTCGGCTTTCCTCGGCAAATAGTTTTTCCTGTTTGGCTTTGCTTTCATAGGCTCTGATGAGACCGAGCTAAAAAAGGTAAGAACGAAGAGATTTTTTAATAATGAATCTTTCATGAAGTTCTATGAAAAGGAGCCTCAAACTTGCTACTCAAAAATACTTACCAAAGCATCTGACATGGATTGAGGATTCCATTCGAGTGTGACTTTGAAGTCTCGGGCAAACTCAGCCATTCGAACAACGTTGAATGAGACTAGTTGCTCGTTACTGCCTTCCTTTTTGATGTTGAAGGAAATCCATTGCTCATCGCCTCGAGGTCGTAGGTTGATGCATGATCGAACCTTGTATACCTGAGAGCTTTCACTTGATTTGGTTGTGATCACAAAGCATTTGGTGTCTTCTACAGTCTCTACGGACATCTTAGTCTTGAAACTTGGACCCTCTGGGATGGTGAGATCGAATTCAGCGAGGTTCATCAAGTTGGCGAGGTGGATTTTGCCAGCCAATTTGTAGGCCATAAGTGGATTTCTGATTTGCTGGATGAAAGAGACCTTATCAGAATCTCGTTCCATCTCAACTTTTCGTTCCATGGTTTGCTTTTGTCCATTTCGATCAACCCAGTGGCATTCGTAGTTACGCTTGTTGGTGTAATGTTTCATCCATTCTTGACCACCGACACATCCGAGATCAATTTTACCATCTCCATTGTACAATCGGAAACGGAAGTTGAACTTGTTGTCCTTGAGTAGCCATTCTCGTTCCCAGGTAAGTTTTTGATTTCCATGGGAAAAGGTGAGAGAGTATTCCTGGCCTAGAAGACCGAAGAAAGCGGATTTACTGGATGACTTATTGTTAACATATCTGCTCTTGATTTGGAGAGGCTCTTTGATTGACTGGTGATTGAGAGTAATCAAGGTCTCGTAGATATGTTTGGAGCCTGATCGAGAGAATTTTCGGTTGAAATCGATTATCATTCTTTCGGAGGGCTTCTTGATGTCATGAGAGAAGACAAGCTTGCCAACCATCTCATCATCTAGAGGCTGATACTCAAAGAGAACCTCAGGACTTCGTTCAGGAAGGATAGCTTTGGCCTTAACAATTCGTTTGGTTGATGAGATGGTTCGCTCAACATCCAAGCCATATTTTCGGTCCTTGATTGTTGACAAAACTGAGAGTCGTTCATTATTTTTTCGCAAATTGTAATCGAATACAGATTTGACATGGTGCAAATCTTGTGAATCTTTCTTGAGCTTCAAGTCCATTTCATACTTAGCACCGTATGGGCTGATGTTGAGAAGACGAACGTTGTATTCAGCACAATGCTTTTCACCTTTGAGGCAAGTTTTTCCAATTGCTCGAGGTTTGTCACCTGAGACCAAAGTGTTCAAACTTTCGAATGATCCAAGAACCAAGTTGGCTGCGATTACGTTTTGAGAGACCATGATCTTGTTTCCCATCACTGGTCGATCGAAATCATTGTATCTCAATTCATGGTCGAAGAGAACAGCATCTGATTGTTGGGCAACAGATTCGCCACCATAAGGCTTGAATTTTTGTCCATTGCTGACCTCAAGTTTGTAGTTTACTTTGGATGAGCCGTATTTAGCACCAGCTTTGACTAGAATTTGATTGGTGGCTGGAGCATCGATCTTGATTGAGGCTTGTGAATCAAAAGCTTTTGATTCGAATCGAAGGTGAGCTTTTCTGGTAATGAATTCGGTGATTCGGACCAGAGGAATCTCAACGTCGAGTTCAGAATGTTTTTGATCGTTCTTCTTGAGTTCAGCATTGAATCTACAGGTCTCTGGGCGATTGCATACAGATTGGAGGACAAATTTTCCTTGCGATCCATCTTGGAAGTATCCGTTGACATTGAGCATGTTGGTAACAGTATCACCTTCAATGTTTCGTCTGATGCTAACTAGACGAATTTTACCATCCTTTGATCGTTTAGCTTCGAGCAACAAGTTACCTGGTTTACTCTCAGCTTTGAGTTGGTATTTGATTCCCTTTAGACTCTCATATTTGGCAGAGTTGATATCAGCAGTCAATTGAGCAAAATTGGTGGCTGTTTTTTGGTGAGAACCATTCAATTGAACATCAAGAACCAATTGTGAATCTCGGGTGATTGAGAGAAGTGTCTTCAAGGCTGATTTGCCTCGTGCAGATGAGATCTGATGAGTAAATCGAGCCTCAGCATCGTTGGTGGTGAATTTAACTTCATGTGGTCCAACTGAAAGTTTCTTGTCAATCTTAACTGATGTGATCATCTTTTGTTGACCAGATGATCGAGGATGTTGCCATTCCATTTTCACATCACCTTCGTAAGCATTCTCAGCTATCTTCAGATCAGTGTCAAAGTTGGCGCTCAATTTTTGTTCCTTTCGCTTCTTGTTCTCATGGTTCATTCTTCCTTGGATCTTAATTTGATTGTTTTGGGCTTTCAAGTTACCACTGAGACTACCTTGGGCAGCGGTGGTCTTGTATTCAAATTTCATGGTTTTCTGCTCAGTCCATGGGTTAACTTCGAGGTCAACACTTTGACCCTTGGCCAAAACACGAACGGATAGAGGAGAGTCTCGGGCAATGTTGGCACTTCCCAAGAATTTTCGTTGACCTCCTTGTGTGAACTCGATGCTGGTGAGTCGTAGAGCTTTGGGTGAGTTTTTGTATTCACCGAATGCTTTGTAGGTCTTATCTGATTCCTTTGACTTGTAGATGAATCGAACTTTGGTTGATTTAGGCTCAGCAGGAATTGATCGTCGGCCTCGAACATTCATTGGGTTCTTGAGAGTTACCACAGAGAACTCAAGATCTCGCTTACCGGTCATGGTGATGTTGAATTTCTCCTCATTTGAGGTGACAGATTGAGAAGCCACCAAGTCAAGAGTGTTTGGTGCCTTGAATTTCAAAGTGCGTTGTTTGCCTTCTGGAGTCTTTTCTCGGATAGCTCGGAATTCGTAGATAACATTACCAGCGATGGCAGTCTTACTAGTCAACAAGCATTTCTTGTCATCATGGACAAACTCAGTCTTGTGGACATTTCGGTGTTTCTTGCAGTCAAAAGCAACTGAGAAAGATGCTTTGGGAGATTGTCGAAGTTTTTGACCCTTGCTTGAGAAGTCATAATAGTCTCCTTTCACCTGTAGATCATAATCGAATTTGCTTGGCTCAATGTAGAAGAGGATGTCTGGGACAACCTTGCTTCCTCGCTTGGTAAGTGATTTGATGTCATAGATCACACCAGTAGCACCAATGTTCTTGATGAGAACAAATTGATAGACTGGTTGCTGTTCTCGCTTGTAATCGAAAACTACTTGTCGGTCGATCTCGGCTTTCACATCAGCTGAGTGTCCATGGATTGACTCAACAGATGCTTCGATTTTCTTCTGTTTTCGTGATGCTGATGCCTTAAGAATTTGTTTCTCTTTGTAGTGAAGTTCGGTAGTCATGCTGACATCATCAGCACGCTTCATGTCGTAGGTTGATCGGGCTCGAATGATTCGAGAGTTTGATCGAAGAATCTCAACACTAACGTCGACAGGTTTCAAGCTGGTGGTCATTTTAGCTTCGAAAACGGGATTGACTGTAGCCTTAGAGTGTTCGTATTTAGCGAATGCTTTGTAGGTATCAGAGTCAGTCTTTTCAGCTTGAGCTCTGAACTTTCGGTCACCTCGTGGGCATTTGGTATCCAAACTGTAGCTGACCCAGTTGTCTTTGCGCTCTCGCTGGAGAAGGAACTCACGTTCACTTGCTGCGCTATTCTTCTTTAGATTCATGTGTTTCAAGATGAGCTTATCGGTGGCTAGGTCACTTGCTCGGTTTTGATGGTAGGAAGCATCGATTTTGTGGTGTTGATTCTTTGGCTCATATTCCCACTCGAAGGAAGAGATGATCTCCTTCTTCAATGGACTGAGATTAAGCTTAGCCTTTTGTTTCATGGATAGAGTGTTGGATTGCTTGTAGTTCTTGCCCCATGCAACGTCGAGTTTGTTGTCCAAGAAGGTAGAACTGAATGAGATGTCCTGTTGAAGCTTGACACCCTTGTTTTCGAGTTCAGATGATTCAGCAGCACCGCTAATTCGGTAGTTCATCAAACTGTCAGTGGACAAGTCACGAACAGCAGCGTTAAGGCTGGCCTGTTGTTGCTTGCCCTTCTTGAGGTAAGAGATTTGACTGTCGACTTTGGCAGGATATTCTTGGCTTCGAGAGATAGTGTGGGACATGGTGAGAAGGTTTCCAGCGTGTGGACAGTTGGCTTCAACTTGGAATACACCCTTGAAGTCATTCACTGATTTCCAGCTTTCTGGTGAAGCTCGAACCATTAGAACTTGAGTTCGTTTACCAGATTTTGAATTGTGGTGGATCTTTACGAAATGCTCATCGATGGCCTTTGATGATTTGCTGACTTGAATGTCATAGTCAAGAGGCTCAGCGAGTTTTGGTGAAGTGATTCGAAGTTTGGCATCATTTCGGCTTCGGGATAGCTCAAGTCGGACGGTGTGGGTCTTCTTGTTGACAATAATGTTGATCGGAACGGCAACCTTATCATCAGTCTTGGTGATCATACCTTCAGCAGCAAGTTGAAGTTTTGGAGTTCGAATGGATGCTCGAAGTTCCTTGTCTCGGCCAGATCGGAGATCTTTTTTCAATCGAAGCTCAACAGCTCGTGGAACCACAGAGTTGGGAGTATCGAAGGAGAAGATGTGCTCATTTTCACTGTTTTTCATCCATGAGAAGACGATTTTGTTCATGCCTGAATCGGTCTTTTTGGTGTATACTCGGTAAAGATAACCATAACCATGATCAGGAGATCCTTTGTTAATACACATTTGGATTCCGAAAGATTCATGAGTTCCAAAGCACCAGCTCTTCTTGTTGTACATCGATGACTTGTTTTCGATTAGTTCACCGTTATTCTTTCGTAGATAGGAGTGTGACTCAATTCGGAACCAGTCCATTTCGGGCTCTGTTACATGAAGAGTAAGATTGAAGTACTGTCCTCTCTCATATGAGATGTCGTATCGAACGTAGAAGTTGGAGCTGAGAGTGTAGTTTCGGACCTCTCCACCGATCTTTCCGAACATTCGGAGATCGTGGCCCATAACGTAGTCAGCAGCAAAGTTAGGATAGAAGTATCGAGTTGCTGAGGTGGATTTTGATTTGAGTCCAGCAACGAAGGTGCTAGCTTGCCAGTACTTGATTTCCATACCACTCATGAGTGGGTAAGAAGCCTGGTAGTTTGCAAGAGCCATTGCGAAAACGTGGTTAAGACCTTGACTGCTTTCGAGAAGCTGTCGAATTGGGTTTGAAGAGGGTCGAACTACTGATCGTTTGCTGTCTCGAGCACCATTCAAGTAGAAGATGGTTTGTTCATTCATCTCAACGTAAACTGATAGTTTTCCGTTGCGAGAAATCTTTGATTTCATCTCATTCTTCATGTTGTTCAATTCTTTCAACAGGGGACTGAAGTTCTTTCGCTCCTTAATTTCGTTGAGTGCGTATTGCCAATTGTGTTGTCGGACTTTCTCCATGATTTCGGAGGCAATCTCATCAAGACCCTCTTGACGGACACCGATCTCGAAGCTGTGGATGTTCTGTCTTCGGACTGGAACTGAGGCGTTAAAAATGACCCAGGTTGGTACCTTGTGGTTGTCCTCGACAATCACATCTGATTCCATGTTGAAACCGATAAGACCATCTCGGGTTAGTCGTGAGGTGGAAAAGTGTCGTGAGCGTGAGAATTTTTTGTCAGCCTTCAATTCAACATTCTGGGCTCGGTCAATCTCAATTCGAAGACCCTGGTAGTCTGGGTTCATGGTTGACTCTTTGCTGTTGAGGTATGAGTAGACATAGTCTTTCATGTTTGAGTCTGATTCTGGGATGCTTCGGACAATCTTGTCAAGATCATCACCTTCAAGACCACGAAGGTAGTATCTGAAAGCGGTGATTCTTACTTCAATTGGATAAGATCGGCTTTTGATCACTTTCTCGAAAAGTTGGTGAGCTTTTCCGCGAGGATATACTTTGCCAAGAGTATCGATGGCAGCGACAGCCAACTCAGCATTTGATTGATCGACCAGAGACAAAAGTTTCTGTTCAACCTTCTCATCTGGAAGCTGGACATTGCCTAGAGCACGGACGATGATGGTGGCAACTTTATAATCATTGACATCAATTTTGTCAACAATCAATCGGAGGGCTTCAGTAACGATGGCAGAATTGTGGCCTTGGTTAAGATACTTCTGGATTCCAGCGGTGAGACCAAAGTAGGACTGATGCATGGTAATGTCACTCTTGAGAAGAGCGATGATAGCTTCAATTGCTTCGGTTGAGATATGTCCTGTCTTGAGTGCAAGAGCATGGATCATAGCTTTGACTTGAGTTTCAGAAATTTTGCCTCTTGGATGGAGATCTTTGATGGCAAGCTTGAGAGCGGGTCCAGATAGACTTTGGACAACAGCATCGAGGAAGAGTTTCTTGATTCGAAGAGAATCACCGGACAACGAATTTTGTTCAACCATTGACCATAGTTGTTTGAGTGATTCGTATTTTGAGTGACCAATAGCACGGACAAAGTCACGGAATTCTTGTGGAGCAGTCTTTTTGATCTCGTTTTCGGTGTCAAAGGCAAGAGCTTCGAGAACTGATCGAAGATGTTCGAGACTTTTCTCTTGACATGGTTGAGGTGTGAATAGAAGTGATGTTCGCTTGTATCCAGTGATGTCAGCGGATAGCTCAGATAAAGCTGGCTTCTCTTCCTTGTAGATCAATTCCAAAGTTGATTTGTCATTAACCTTTCCACGTGATGATTGTTTACATCGGGAGTCAACAATGATATCCTTTGAGTTGATCTGGAGGACACATTCGTGCTCATATTGGCCTGAGCTCATGAGAACTTCCCAAATTGATGCCAATGAATCGGTGAATCGATTTCGACAGCTCATCAAGTTTTTGGTCTTCTTCAAAGTGATACCTTTGTAACTTTCGCCCATATTTTCGTAAGTAGTTTCACAATCACCCATCAAATCGCGTTCCCGAGTAGTGCGAACTCCTCGTTCCAACGATTGGACAGAGATTTGGAGACCCGAAAGGATGGCTTTCTTGATGTTTACAACCCATGGTTCCTCAGCTTGTTCATGACAGATTTCGTTAATCAATCCATCCTTGTTGGTAAAGCGAGAGACCGAAGCCTCAAGCTTCTGAGCAAGCTGTGAAGCGTCTTTGGGACCATCAACAACAATCTGGGCGAGCTGTTAATCATAATCGAGAATGAATTGATTAATGTGAATAATAATTACAAATAATGAAGTCTACAATCTACATCTACAGTTTGTAATCTTGAATGTTTAATGTGGTTGAACCAGATCAAACATCCTTCAACACTTAATACGATATAGTGTTTAATCAAAACAAAATGTATTGATTTGTTAACACTGATCATCTACATCTCTTGTGTCCTCTTCTTAACAAGGTACTCAAAGGACCTGAACAACAGGATAATCTTATCACTTTTTTTTCTTCAGTTTCAACAAACATCTACACACAGGTGAGGTGAATGAGCTACTCAAGAAATGATGTAAGAGAGAGGAAAACTGATAATCGATTTGGATTGGAAAAAAAATCACTTGAAACAAAGAAGCGCGTAAACTCTTGAAAGATGGTAAACTAGATACATGTTAAATTCGGACTCTTCCGCTTCAGTGAATTGTGGAGGAAAAGCCTTTGATGGTGACTATCAAGGTATGAACACTTCATCTGGGAAAATCCCATTAAATAGATACAAAGAATTGTCCCGATTTCTAACTAGTTGCAGTGCAGTTTTAAAATCTCATTCGAAACAGTTCAGCTTGAGATGAACCATCAAATGATCATATCAGAAATACAAACATAGTTAACTAGAGAGGGTCACACATGGTTTCAATTGTTTAACGGTTAGCATCTCGTCGAAACATAGTTTGATGACTGAGTTCACTGTAAAAGTTTTGTTCACTTGTTGTGTTTGAGCGGGAAGAATCAGGAAGTGAAACTTGTAATCACAAAAATCTCTCAGAATGAGACATACGATGACTTGGAAAGTTCATGAGGATGGAGAAAAGACACGAGATTGGATCTTCTTACCTTCAATGAGTACTCACACGGACTGTGTTTTGTGATGATGGCCTCACCAGAGACTTTCACCTCGGAGTTCCATTGACTGATCTTGGTTCGTGTTTGATACTTGTACACATATGATTTTCCGGGTTTGTACTGGAGCACATCGTTTTCCTGGCAAGATTCGGGGACACATTTACCGTTTTCAACTACCGAAGAGACTGGAATACCGCGGCTATTGGTGCCAACGGCGAAAAGGCACACGAGAACCAAAAACCTGAGATCCATTGTTGTATTGCTGGATTCTCAAGAAACTTGGCGATGAGTTGGTATGACAAGAGATCAGTGCTTATATAGTGGGTTTATTTTTATTATCACTCAGCATCTCGAATTACCTAAAATTCTGCTCACTTGTTCTCTTTCTTCGTGCTAAGCTCTTCTCTCTTTTTCTCTCTCTCTTTCTCTTTCTTTTTTTTCTCTCTCTTTCCTCATCTTCATCTTCTTCTTCAATGAGCTCGATAACTTTTAATCTCATATCTTTCATTCCCTAGATCATCTCTCTTGAAGAGTGAAGTGGAGAGGACGAACAGAAATGATTGAGGATGATCTGTCATCAATACATACACACACTATCACTAGGTAAATGAAATGGAGAAGATGCAGCTGAAGCTGAAGAGGGAAATACAGAATAACGTTTTCATACTTTTCGCTGAGCTCGCAGAGAAAATTTCCACTTTCTTCAGATATATATCCATGTGAAAACTTGTGAGTACCGAATGGTGCAATTATTCTTTTCTTCAAGAATGAGCATTTTTTTAACAATGTACACTTTTATCCACTCAAGTATCCCAAAGTACAATCAGAGATTTCGATAACTCTTTGATCTTTGATTCTCAATTTTTCAAGGCTACTAATCCTCATACTACTCGTTTTGCATTGTGTGCACCTAAATATCTTCAATTGGGTGTTATGAATGTGTTTCATTGGAAAATGGAGAGATTATTCAAACTTTCCCGAGAATTAATCAGTTGAATATTTTGTTTATCACCCCAAAATTTCATTATTCAGTGCAACAGCGATACAGTTTCCAATGCTTAGCTATCATCTGCTCGATGAGCCCAAATACAATGACAATCGACGTTCTTATTATCAGTTACTTGGAAAATGGTTATAATCAGCTATTCTGCTAACTCTGCGAATAATGAGGAAGTGTCATCTTCCATTATCGTTCCATATGTCAGTGACGTTTAATTGAGTTCTACTGAAATTGGCTCCGTATCAACCTCTTGACTTCCCTAAAGTTTTCCCCGATATTCGTGAATTACCTTCTTTCCTCCTCTCATATTGGTTCTGAGTTAAACGTAGACAATTGTTCGACCTTTGTTTGGTGAAATATTATCATATGACATTATTGAATAATACCTGTTCTACCTAACTTGATGAAACATGTAGCAGAATTTTCCAATCACAAGCATGTATAATTCGAAAATTTTCGCCTCTGCCTGATGATTCTAAAGATTTTCACGGTTATGTCATGTGAAAAGCTAATTGACTAAATTTCAACTTAACTCATTACTTTTTCTCTCTTCTCTAATGAATGCTAGGAATGATAAACCAGGAAAATTATCTTCATTAAAATCATGCAATCCTATCAAAAGAAATTGGACCTATTTGATTGATCATTAGCATGTCCATGAGGATTAACAACAAGTCAACGTGAGAGGATTCATGGTAGATTGTTAAATATGATCATTGCAACATTCATCTGAACTCGATATAACGGTAATTCTATTGTGTGTTCCACACCTTTCTTAAGCAACATAAGGTGGCACCTGTTGCTCTATGGGAATAAAGTTCAGATTTGCTAGTTTCGAGCTTGATCTATCTATAATACACATCGCCATACAGTTCTGAAAATAGATTACTCAAAAATTGTTATTTTTTTCACTCTTATAAGATTTGCTCATTTCTTCCACAGCTTTGCTGAGGTCTCCAGAGATCTGTGAGTTTTTCCTAGAAACATCTGATGATGAGAACATATAGAACCTGGAGTTAATTTGATGTTTCTCTCTCTTTTTCTCTATCCATCTTTCGTAAGATTCTGATCTTTTTCCAGTCAATGAACTCGATCAAAAAAATTCAATTGCTCATCACAGTTCTAGTGTATGGAGCTTGTTTTGAAATAAAATTAAATACAATAAAAAAATTTTACCATTCGAGCATCAAATGCTGGCTATCAGTGATCTAGAGTCTTATTTTTATGGGGAACCATATCAACATGTACATTATGGAAAAAATTTTCAAGATATGTATTTGGATGTGTTTTATAGGAAAATTTCGCATTTGAAAGCTCTCTTTTCCTAGCTATTCATTCCAAGTTTATACAGCCTTGAGCTGACTCAGCCTTGTAATTGAGATACATTAATCTAGCACAGAATATCTGTCTCACTTGAGATCATATTCATTTCAGCCCACGTATCCATCTGGGATAGAATGAAAGATATCATGCTTCTCTAATTCAGGACTCGAGTGAGATTTTTTTTTTTGGAGGAAAAGGTCTCTTCATCATTATCGGCGAAAAAAAATCCATGAAAGAATTCTCAAGAGTCAAGCATCTGATCTCAAGATTTTATTGAATCTCAAATCAAATGATAAAAGTGCTACAGTGTGAGTCATCTTGATCATCAGAAAGTCGAAAAAAGATACAGTGATCAATACAATTTGACTTTTTACCGACTAATCAACTTGAAATGCTGATAAAAAGAGTGCATATACAATCAGCGAGAAGGTTTTTTATCATGAATTTTTGAAACTTCTCAAGAGTCAGATGATGAATTGCCTTGGGCATCGACTATTCTCGTACTATACTGAACTATTTAGAATTCACAGAGAAATGTCTTACATATCTTCAGCTCATGGACTCTTATTTTTTTATCGTCATATGGAGATTGATCATGAGAGTACTTTATTCTTTTTTGTTGTCTTCATGTTGGAAGCATGAAGCCAATAAAAGAAATGGAAGAAGCAAGAAAGAGATGACATTACATAGGGATGAGAATGCTATAGACATATATGCGTAAATAACAAGGCATAAGTCAACCAAATTATTTGTTCTCATTTGATCTTCATTAATTCAACACATTAATTTTGCCTATTTTTGCTTATAGTTGATCAAAATTTTCCACAGTAAATACTGTTTGTTTCTGTTGGGAAATATTTTTCTTTTTTTTCAATTTTTTTTCTCTCTCTCTCTCCATGCAAACAGATAATCAATTATTAGATGATGATTTTCTTTTTGTGTAAGTATGTGAACCTTTTAGCGTACATTATTGGACATAAAAAACTTTATGACATCGAATGGAGGAGATAAAATTCATATTTTCCATGCTCGTCGCAGATCCCTTTTACCTTCAATGCTATCCATTAGTTTGTCCAATATTTGAATCTTTTCCTCCTCGTTGTCTGGATTGATAGATTGTTCGAGACCTCTGGAAAAAACAATGGAAACATTTTATACACATTTTTGAATCAATCACCATTTGTGTAGGAATATTTTTCCCTAATATCAGAGTAAATCGACTATGACATATTCAATTGATACAAATGGCCCATTTTGCAAAAAATATCCCAAAGGCATCATGAATATCTCTCAAAACATTAGTATTCAAAATTTTTTCTAAAGCAATGAAATAAGAACTTTCATCATGAGTCTATCTTATGAGTGCCCAACTTCGATTCCCTGATGATTCCTATCTTTTGTATAGATAA
This sequence comes from Brevipalpus yothersi, assembly GCA_003956705.1. Lineage (NCBI taxonomy): Eukaryota > Metazoa > Arthropoda > Arachnida > Trombidiformes > Tenuipalpidae > Brevipalpus > Brevipalpus yothersi. Next base: position 79,129 of record QZCP01000070.1, read on the forward strand.
ATCAGATTCTGTTCGAAGGATTCTGAACTATAAGCTGAATGTTTCCATGGAATTTTTGATGAGAAGTATCAAATTTTCTGAAGATGAAGAAAAGTGAATAATGATTGATCTCACTCATTCTTTCATTTTTTCATCGCAAAATCACAACTCAATCCTTCATGATTCTTGATTACTAGGAAAATTAACTGCTTGGAACATTCATCACTGAAAAAATTGATTTCATTGAAAAATAGAAACATTAAGCTGATCATCATTAGACAATTCTCCAACTTTATATATCGATGCTCCATTTCTGATTCGATTAATCATGATTATCTGACAAATATTGAGTGGATTGACAGAAGTCGATCATTGCATTTAGAATTCGAGGAGATATATCAAAAGTGAAACTTACTTTCCTCCACGTTTAACAGAAAATAAAGTGAAACCACACTGGCAGCCACCAATAGCACCACTGAATCCAGTTTTCCGACAAAAATAATCACAATCAATTCTTCGATCCATCGATACGGCTCTTTTGGTCCGACTTTCTTCGATCATCTTCCGTAGTGATGATGGTTGAGAATTGGTAGAATCAATATAAACAATCAACACAATAAAACTCAAGATTAGGATAAGATGATACAGGTAATCTAGTTTACCCATTCTTTGGAACTATTTTTAGGTTGATGTAAAGATGAGTATATTTTTCGCTTCAATATTTCGTAAGGTAACAAGGTCAAAATTTGTCTTGAAAGAATGTGAACAAAATCGACCGAGAGATAAGTATTCAATTTTTTCGGGAGCCACGCATGAAAATTATGCTCAAAAAAGAATGTAGGCTCAAAGAGCAAATAAAATTTGACATCAAAGGAGAGAGAGAAAATCGACTATGACAAGTATAATAGATATAAATCGTCAAATTTTCATTCAACAGAAGGGATATATCATAAAATAGTTTCTCACCACGACGCAAAGTGAATTGTAACTGATTTCGGAAAAAATTCCGTGAACCAATAGAGTTTAGGGTTAATGATAAACTTTTGGAAGCAAGTTAGCAAGTGCGCCAGTTGATTTTTTGGCTGAGAGGAAAAGGTGAATGTTATTCTGCTTTAAGATATATCTTACACTATATCATGACGAGAGAGAGAGAGAGAGAGAGAGAGAGAGGAAATAAGATGGGAGAGAATTTGACGAGAGTATCAAGAAGAATCTAGCCAAGAATTCTGCTCACGATATTCTCTCTCTCTCTCTCTCTCTCTCTCTCTCTCTCTCTCTCTCTCTCTCTCTCTCTCTCTCTTTGGTTTCTCCACCTTAGGTCAGGTAGGATGCTCTTGGTGGTGGGTTGAGCAGTTACTGAATCATCAAACAGTAAACCGACATATGCACGGAACTCCATTTCTTTCAACACATCTAATCGCTATGCTTCATGTACTGGATAACATTTTTCGTCAGTTGGTGATGTTGAGACTTTTACTTTAGAACTAGGAATCAATGTTCACATTATCGTTGTGACTGCAATCATTAGCATTGAAAATGATTCCAATATCGAAAAACATCAAGCAATCGGCGTAGGAAAAAAGGTTGCATTAGAAATGAATGAGAAAAAGTTGAGGAACCACATTCAGACCGATTGAGCATAACATTCTCTTTCTCTTTCTATCAGAAATTGAGTTTCATCTTTATTCGATGGATTGAACATCGTTCAAATATAGGAAAAAGAGCTTGCGAAAGCGCTTCCAGACAGAGAATGTTACGATTCCTCTTAGAATTCAACTGCTTTCCTAGTCCATTTTCTCAATAAATCAGAAAATTTCGAATGAAAAATACATCACTAAGCTTAACATCTTGGCGAGAGTGTTTTCCAAAGGAATCTCATCTTCCAATGATTTTTTTGATTCCATGTAACTTAATCATGATTTTGATTTCTTGTTATAAGAAGAAGGGCAAGGTCAGTGAATGATTTGATGACTCGAATACGATTCGAATTCAATTCTATTATGTAATCAGTGTGTCTACCATCCCAAGTTATTCAACTCCTACTCGCCAATAGAATTAAAGAAAATACAGGAAGCCCACAGATCAGTCTCTCACCAATAAATATGAGAATTGTTGTTTAGCACTCAAAAGAAAATCAACGAATTTTCTTGGAGCACCCTATTGTCTATGTTTGATATTCTAGCAAAGAAATACTGCATGATGGATCAAGCTTAATACCCCCGAGATCACACTAGTTATCTAATTACCACAAATGTCTTGTTAACCTTTATGGGGGAAAGAAAAAAAAACTTGTCAGAAAGGATTGAAACAATATCTTAATGAATAGATAAATGTCAATTGCTGGTAGGGAAAGGTGTTTGGTGATATGTGCGTGCGTAAAAACGGAAATTTATCACATTTTCTATGTATTTGTTCTCATTATTCAAATCTTTATGCCATTTCTCATGAATTCTTGATAGGAAAGTATATTGTGAAAGAGACAAGCGCTAGAACAGATTGTGAGTAATGCTGAAATGTTGATCAAAAGCTGGACACATGAGAGGAAAGATTCTTATTCTCCGGAAGTAATCCATTATACTGAGGGAAGAAAATTTCATACATGGAAGAAGGAAGTTAGTTACGTATGTGAAAAAGGGCAAGAAGCCTCAGTTATGGAAACATTGATTGAGTAAACACATTGTCCAGATCATCTGAGAAAAAATACTTTAGTTGTCTAGATTATTCTAATTTTAGATAATTTTTCAAACCTCTAGATTCTATTGAATGTTCAAATTTTCTTAGCCTATCCTAATGTGCTACTGAAATAGCCACTTCTTATAATACGATAGCAGCTGAAATCTTGAAGTTTAGGGTTGTGGGCTCTGATTGGGTGACAATATTGTATTCTCAAATTTGGTATTCACAAGAATTTTGCTCTCCATATTCATTTACAGTCATACACATTGGGGGATATGAATTGAAATTTACATGAAACTTTCATAAAAACTCCATTGTAAATTCTCTCCTCATCACTCATATAAGTGTATCTAGAATGGGAATTTCAGCTGTAAAAACTTAGCATTGGCATGAATGCTTCACTCATGACTCAATGGGCTTCATAGTGTGAGAAATATGGTGATTTATCGAAGTTTCCCTAGAATTAAATCTATAAATCAAAGAATTGTTTCCATCTACCTCCTTGATTGTTAGCGAAAATAAAAGAAGAAAGTCTCAAAATTATTGAAATAGTTGAGAATCCATTAGAGTATGGGAGTTCATTTGATTTTTTCCTAACTGAGTGAAATCTTTGTACACGCGTATCCTCATAATTGCTAGATCAAATATTTTAATTGGATAATTTTTTACTTTTTTCCAAATTAGAGTTGAAGTTTTTCCAGCATTGGTATGAATAGTCTAGTCGATGAACGCGTTTTCCATTAATTATTGATAGATTGTGGGAGAAGAGAATCTCAATATAGACCTCTAAATAGATTATCTTCAGTGTGAAAACATTGGACTTTAATATTTCGATCCTCTTCAAGTTCTGTGAATTCAAGTTGAATTTAAGTTCATCCATAATTCGAGAATCTGTAATACTCCCCGAGTTGATCATATACCAGATTTAGAGGTAATAATAATAATAATCATGAATAGGTATGTATATCCACAGGTCCCTTAGACTTGAACGCGACACCATGAAAGAGAAAATCAATGTTCATAATCTTTATTCTCCCAATTAGCTTTCGGATCGATCTGAACAAATGTATCTCTAGATTTTTTGTGATGGTAATGTTCCGACAAACAATTATGTACATGTAAAAATCTAATTTCATGATTAAAACATCTTATATGCCTAATTTTTTCGAACATATTATCCAAAATTTATTCGATTAGCTCAATGGAATGTGTATCAAAATATTGAGATATAGAAAATGAAAAATATTCATCATGGTTTCTGGTTGTAGGCAGAGAAAAATTGGTTCCTTAGTGAATCATTCTTGGAAGAGAATGATCGTCCTCTCGGGGTATTACGTTGAGTGTTTGAGAAACTTCGTTCTCATGATACAGAGTGGAAATCAGATACACATGTTAACAAATAATGATTTAATGATGAAACACTATTCACACCATACATCTATTGTTTCAATCGGATCATCAGTCATGAAATGAAGGGTCAAAAATTTGATAGGTTACGCTGTGCTCTTCAATTTTTTCACATTTGTTTCTGCCCAGAGACTTCATCAACCAGGTAGAGTTAACATTAATTTACCTGGATAAGTTTGATCGATGGATTGGAGAAATGATATTTACTCTAGTCGTCGAAACAATTGAACTGGATAGCTGTCATTTTTGGTACATTTCATCATCAAATGAAAAACAATGAACTTTCAAGGTAGAGTTTGAAATTTCAATCATCTAACACCTATTGATCATCAATTCTTTTTCTTTTTCTTTTTGAACTTATCCGAATCATGTGGACCTTGACAGAATTTCAATAGTCATCGGTAAATAGATGAAATTGGATTGGTGCAAAATTTCTCATTGATGTTCGAGTCAATTTGCCAAATAGTTTTCCGCTTATTAGTCAGTCGGGGATGAGAATTGATGAACACATTCAACTCTGCTGACTTATGGCCACTAAAGTCATGATTCTTATTGTTCTATGACTCAGAATAAGAAGTTCCTCAATTTATCTTCCCTAAATTTGCGAAATTTCAGCTCATAAAGTGCTCAACTGAGGTTTCTTGCCGAGTTTAATCTCTAATTTTGCCAGTGTTTAACGAATTTTTTTTTCGTCATCAGTATCATAGGCCCAGAGTCCCGCAATTCCGAATCTTTTTTCTCTTGGTTCTTATTTTATGTATAGTAGTCATGAAGTGGACAGAAAAAGTTTCAAAAAATCGCTCTAAATTGATCAGAACCTTTGCAGTATGTCTCAGTTTTATGGGCCTAGGAGCTTGTATGGTAAGTACCATTATCTAGTAGCTTCAACAAGTGAATAAGCCTAGGACTCGAACTAATCCATGGATACACTCCATCCGATCAATTGATTTTCACGATAGTTTCCAGTCATTGATACTATTTTTTGAACTCGAATGATAAAAAAAGATGATATTCTTTGCTCGTGAACCAAGCTTATATCGATATTGACTGGCTGCAATGATTCGATAATGAGTATATACCGTAACCGCTAACCGTTATACCGTTATATACACACGTATGTACAATATGTACTACATATTAATATTAGCTGAATAGTTGCTTACATTATAAATAATCTGAATAAATCGATGATTTCCCCCCCCCCCTCTGACTCAATCAGCAGAAAATTTTTCTTCGAATGACGCTTATTGAGACGTTTCATTAAAACTCTTGATTTTGAGGAATTTGAGAAAATTCAACAATCAATTTCATTTCTATCATTTATGTTACAGACCCTCATTGGTTCGTCTTTACTGGACCTGCAAGTCAGGATACAAGAAGATTTTCCAACAACTTCGAGAATCATTTTAGTCAAATCATGTGGCTATTTCGTTGGTGGCTCATCAGGTAAGTGATCAGAGCATGGCTTGTTAGATGATTATGTAACTATCTGTGATTCCTCTGATGATAGCTGGTTTCATCGAAAAGTACCTAACTGATAGTGCTGCACTTCTACTTGGAAACATATTTGCTGGTATCTGTATAATCATTGCTCCATGGGGAAAAAGTTTCTATTGGATAGCAATATTCATTTTCTTTGGCAATATTGGTCAAGGATTAGTTGATTTGTGTAAGATGGAAATGATTCTCAATCAAAATTAATTATCATCTCACGAATAATTTTGCATTGAAATTTTCATTTTTTTTCAGATTGCAATTTATCGATTCTCCATATTTGGGGAGATAAAGGATCTCATTTCATGCAAGCTCTCCACATGTCTTTTGGTATTGGTGCTCTGATAACACCTTTGATTGCAAGCAATTTCTACTTACCACTCAGTCAATCAGAAGGAGAATTAGCTGACATATCAGCTGATCAAAATTCTACTGGAGAAGTTGCACACGATTTCCTCCCCGAAGATGTTCGCATTCAATGGGCTTACATGATCATTGGTGTTTATACACTACTTAATGGGGCAATTTTTGGCTACTATTTTGTCATAGAATCAGGAGCCAAAACATCAGAAAGCTCAGTAACAGATACTAAAGATGAGACACCTGTTGAGATTCCAACATGGAAAAAATATTCCGCTGTAATAACGGTTGCGATTCTTGCCCATATAGCATTTGGTGTTGAATTCATTTTAGGTTGGTTTCCCTCAAGATTGATAAATTGTTGCTACTTTACAAACAATTGACCTATTTTCCTTTACATTCAGGTAATTTGGCTCAAGCTTTCGGTGTTAAGTCTGATTTGAGAATGGATAAAACATCATCTGCCTTATTGGTGACAGCATTTTGGACATGTTTTTCATTCTTCAAGATGGTTTTCGTTCCTCTGGCTCTGTATTTTGGAGAGAAACGTATGACAATCTTCAATCTTCTCCTCATGTTAACAAGTGTAATCATTATGGTTCCCCATGCTGCATACAATCAGCTGTGCATCTGGATATCGGTCATCTTACTGGGAATGGGATATTCTCCACTTTTTGCCATTGCTTACAGCTCGCTAGAATCTCATTTTACCGTTACAGCCAAACAGACATCTATAATTTTTGTGACCGGAGTTTTGGGAGAATCAATTCATCCACCACTAGTTGGACATTTTATTGACAAGAATCCAAATATTTTCATCTACTATCTGGGAGCAACTTCAACACTTTTCATCATCACCATGTTCATTTTGCCCATCGTCTGTGACAATTTATTCAAACAATACAAAAAGCCTACATCAAGTTGTCCCAGCTGATTGATACTCACCGCTCTTCAAGCTTACAAGCAATTAGATCACTCACCTGTTGATGACTTATGGAATTCACAATACATCTGAATTACATGATGAAAAATATAAAGAATCAATCAGAAATCGAAGAAAATACCTCAAAAAATTTGTCTCAGTAAAGAGAATAAGACGGAAATGTTCATGAAAAAAAACAAAAAGTATTTACCAATTTTGCTGGTGAATGATTTGTTCACATTACCTTCTATTAACTCTAAAAATAGAAGAAACAAGCAGTTCTTCTGAAAAATGATGAGTTTGCAATAATCAGTGAATGATATACTAATCTATTGAGTAGCTTTGGAAACCTCAGCAATCAGTGTGTGAGGGAATTATTCTTTCACTCATACAGGTGCTTAGAGTTGATATTTAAAGGGTAAAACTTAGGTGTACCAAGTTATGTGTGTGTGAGAATATCACTTGTCCTCAGAACAGCTACCATTTGAATGATCAGCACACACAAGTTTCGATGAGCTTCCAGGAAGTTGATCAACTGTGTGTGATCATGGAATCTACTCTCCAAACATTGAGATGTACTGATAGAGAGAAGAAGTTTAATAGCTTTATGAAAGACGAAACATCCTTAATTGTAACTAATTTTTAGCAATGAGAAGCTTTGATAGATTGATTACCTATTAGAAGATGTTCACCATTGGTCATTCTGAAGAAAGAAAAAAAAAATCGGCCTTTGGGCAAGAACTTGCCTACTTGACTCTACTTAGTCTAACCAGATTGAGCTGTTCATACCAGAAATTTGTATGATCTCGAATAATCATCGATCGGGATGTACATAGGATGGAATGTACCTTAATCTATCCTCAGGTATTTGATTGGCCGTAGGGTTGACAAAATGTATCGATGGAAAATGTCAGCTCGATAACACTTGATTTCCATTTGAGAACTTGGACTCAGAAGATGGTCAAAACTTTGATCTATCCACTTGTTTGAGAGTTTGAGAGTTGGCAAATATCTCGATTCTCGATCTTTCCGATTACATAATCGAACAAATCTTGCGTAACTTACTCTTTTTTGCATACTCAGAGTTGAGTACTGATTTAGTAAGAGATATATTTTCTTACTGTTCACTTCCCAGATGATATACACATTGGCAACTGATGATACTTTAACCAAATGTAAATCAGTAGCAGATAATCCAGAAAAATAGGTGAAACAAGAGAGAAAGAGAGAGATAAATAGAGATGTAAAATTCATCATCATCAATAATCGGATGCTGATGTGAGTTTTAGTTAGAGGTGTAAGAAAAAATGTTTGACATCTACTAACTGTAGAGGTGAATTACTGATCTTTGCTCTGTTTGTTTGTTCCCATTCAAAGTAAAATGTATGGTTACGATAATTAAGATCTGTAATTCATTCATTGTGATCGATTGGAAAACATATTTTGTGAAGTTTTATTGGGAGAGAGTCAAGTGAACGAGAGCAGATTCAAGAAGCCATTGAAAGATATTAGTTGAGTTAAATGAGTTACGAATGCACTTGCCAAAGCTTAGCACTGTTGAAGAGAGAAAAAAAGATTATTCAATTTCAGCTTGTAAGAGAATCTTATCTAGTATATTAGCTAATTTCTCATCTCAGCTTTGGAGAAGAAACCAGATTGATATCGAAAAGAATGATCGGACTCGTGATTTTTCGATTAACAAGTTGGCACTAATAAATCACTTACTAGCATAAGTACAAGGATAAAAATTTCAATAAACTAACAATCTGATTTTCAAGACAGAAGTTAGATTGTTAACTTTGGATATTTCATGTGGAAAGAGCCTGAAAGAATGAGATTTCTGCTAAAAATACCAAATTTTTCCAAAAATTTCGAGAACAATCGAGCTGAGAAGTATGTGAACAGTGATTAGCACCACTTGTTCTATCGGTGAGATGATTATCCATTGATTAAACGTGATCAGATTCTCAATATGTAACTTATACATAATCCAAATAAGTGGGGTTACAAGGATATTGGCCCATAACTCTAGTACAAGTGTACTGATTAGAATCAAAAAGCTATTAGATTGAAGTTCATTAAGATTGGTAATGAGGAATACAAGTCCAATAAAAATTCGCTCTCTCTGAAGAGGAGCCAAGAATATTATCGTGCTGAGCTTGCAGTTGACATTTTCATCATTTGACTCTCGAGAACTCAATACATCTTTTTTAGATTGTTGATCATCATTTTTTTCCCAAAATAAGGAGTTTCTGAAAACAATAAGATATATCTCAAGGCTCAGCGAAAAAGTGGAAAAACGTTATTCTGTATTTCCCTCTTCAGTTGCATCTTCTCCATTTCATTTACCTAGTGATAGTGTGTGTGTGTGTGTGTATGGATGACAGTTTATCCTCAATCATTTTTGTTCGTCCTCTCCACTTCACTCTTCAAGAGAGATGATCTAGGGAATGAAAGATATGAGATTACAAGTTATCGAGCTCATTGAAGAAGAAGGAGAAAGAGAAGAAGATGAAGATGAGGAAAGAGAGAGAGAGAGAGAGAGAGAGAGAGAGAGAGAGAAGCAAGTGGATGTACCTAGAGGAAGAGGAAGAAGCAGGGAAAGAAAGAAAGAGAGAGAGAGAAAGAGAGAAGAGCTTAGCACGAAGAAAGAGAACAAGTGAGCAGAATTTTAGATAATTCAAGATGCTGAGTGATAATAAAAATAAACCGACTATATAAGCACTGATCTCTTGTCATACCAACTCATCGCCAAGTTTCTTGAGAATCCAGCAATACAACAATGGATCTCAGGTTTTTGGTTCTCGTGTGCCTTTTCGCCGTTGGCACCAATAGCCGCGGTATTCCAGTCTCTTCGGTAGTTGAAAACGGTAAATGTGTCCCCGAATCTTGCCAGGAAAACGATGTGCTCCAGTACAAACCCGGAAAATCATATGTGTACAAGTATCAAACACGAACCAAGATCAGTCAATGGAACTCCGAAGTGAAAGTCTCTGGTGAGGCCATCATCACAAAACACAGTCCGTGCGAGTACTCATTGAAGGTAAGAAAAAAATTGTAATCAGTGAATGTGAAATATTCTCTTTCTAGTCAAGAGAGAATTTTGAGGAAGTTTTTTTCTAAATCAATTGTGCTCTACAACTCAATCTTCCATCATGATAGTTTGGTGTTATCCATTCTTTTGCATCAGTCAGCTGCTACGAAACAGTTTCCACATCAGATTCCCTCCTCTTGGAAACTTTTCTTATCGTTCTTTCATCACAGTTCTGAATTTTGAGATGTCAAAGATTCTCAATATCGATAGATATGCTTCTACTTACCCTATCAGTCCGAAACTTTCTTGGAGGCAATCATTTCGACAGCTATAATGAATGGAGCTAAGCCAGAGATTCGGTCTTCTGAAAATCGAAATTCAAGAATGAGAATTAGAGACAAAATTCGTGATACATCAGTGTTCTGATTATGAAGAGCTTTTCATCTACTCCATATTTTTCCTCCTACTTAGTTGATTTTGACATGAGAATCAAGATTTGACATGTATCTAGTTTACCATCTTTCAAGAGTTTACGCGCTTCTTTGTTTCAAGTGATTTTTTTTCCAATCCAAATCGATTATCAGTTTTCCTCTCTCTTACATCATTTCTTGAGTAGCTCATTCACCTCACCTGTGTGTAGATGTTTGTTGAAACTGAAGAAAAAAAAGTGATAAGATTATCCTGTTGTTCAGGTCCTTTGAGTACCTTGTTAAGAAGAGGACACAAGAGATGTAGATGATCAGTGTTAACAAATCAATACATTTTGTTTTGATTAAACATTTTATCGTATTAAGTGTTGAAGGATGTCTGATCTGTCTCAGCTATATATAATATTCAGTTAATCATTCAAGTTTACAAATTATAGGTGGAGATAATAAGTTATACTTACATTAATCAATACATTCTCAATTATGATTAACAGCTCGCCCAGATTGTTGTCGATGGTCCCAAAGACGCTTCACAGCTTGCTCAAAAGCTTGAGGCTTCGGTCTCTCGCTTTACCAACAAGGATGGATTGATTAACGAAATCTGTCATGAACAAGCTGAGGAACCATGGGTTGTAAACATCAAGAAAGCCATCCTTTCGGGTCTCCAAATCTCTGTCCAATCGTTGGAACGAGGAGTTCGCACTACTCGGGAACGCGATTTGATGGGTGATTGTGAAACTACTTACGAAAATATGGGTGAAAGCTACAAAGGTATCACTTTGAAGAAGACCAAAAACTTGATGAGCTGTCGAAATCGATTCACTGATTCATTGGCTTCAACTTGGGATGTTCTCATGAGCTCCCCTCGATATGAGCACGAATGTATCCTCCAGATCAATTCGAAAGATATTATCGTCGAGTCCAGATGTAAGCAAGCATCACGAGGAAAATTGAGTGAAAAATCAATCTTGGAACTTGTCTTCAAGGAAGAAAAATCAGCATCCTCTGAGCTATCTACAGACATCTCTGGATACAAGCGAACATCACTTCTATTCACTCCTCAACCATGTACCGAGAAGACTTTCGAACATCTCCAATCAATGATCGAAGCTCTTGCTTTCGACACCGAAAACGAAGTGAAACCAAATGCTGCTCAAAAATTCCGTCACCTAGTCCGTGCCTTTAAGAATACCAAATACGAGACTCTCAAAAAATTGTGGGCCTCAGTTGAACAGAACAAAATTTCTGGAGATTCTCGACGAATCAATAAACTCTTCCTCGAAGCTCTACTCCAAAGTGCCTCAGGACCTGCACTCAAACTTGCTGTTGTCGATCTTTATCCAGCTGGAAAAATTTCGGCAACTCGAGTGAAAGCTATGGTCCATGCTCAAGCTCTTCGAACTGGACATGTATCAAGCGAAACTATCCACGCCATTATTGCTCTTCTCAAGAGTGACATTACCATGCACCAGTCCTACTTTGGTCTTACCGCTGGAATCCAGAAGTATCTCAACCAAGGCCACAATTCTGCCATCGCAACTGAAGCCCTCCGATTGATTGTTGACAAAATTGATGTCAATGATTATAAGGTCGCCACCATCATCGTCCGTGCTCTAGGCAATGTCCAGCTTCCAGATGAGAAGGTTGAACAGAAACTTTTGTCTCTGGTTGATCAATCAAATGCTGAGTTGGCTGTCGCTGCCATCGATACTCTAGGCAAAGTATATCCTCGTGGAAAAGCTCACCAACTTTTCGAGAAAGTAATCAAAAGCCGATCCTATCCAATTGAAGTAAGAATCACCGCTTTCAGATACTACCTTCGAGGTCTTGAAGGTGATGATCTTGACAAGATTGTCCGAAGCATCCCAGAATCAGACTCAAACATGAAAGACTATGTCTACTCATACCTCAACAGCAAAGAGTCAACCATGAATCCAGACTATCAGGGTCTTCGAATTGAGATTGACCGAGCCCAGAACGTTGAATTGAAGGCTGACAAAAAATTCTCACGCTCACGACACTTTTCCACCTCACGACTAACCCGAGATGGTCTCATCGGTTTCAACATGGAATCAGATGTGATTGTCGAGGATAACCACAAGGTACCAACCTGGGTCATTTTCAACGCCTCCGTTCCAGTCCGAAGACAAAACATCCACAGCTTCGAGATCGGTGTCCGTCAAGAGGGTCTTGATGAGATTGCCTCCGAAATGATGGAGAAAGTCCGACAACACAATTGGCAATACGCACTCAACGAAATCAAGGAGCGAAAGAACTTCAGTCCCCTGTTGAAAGAATTGAACAACATGAAAAATGAGATGAAATCAAAGATTTCTCGCAACGGAAAACTATCAGTTTACGTTGAGATGAATGAACAAACCATCTTCTACTTGAATGGTGCCCGAGACAGCAAACGATCAGCATCCCGACCAACTTCTGATCCAATTCGAGAACTTCTTGCTGGCACTCAAGGTATTAGCAGCATTTTCGCCTCAACTTTGGCCAACTATGATGTTGCCTATCCTTTGATGAGTGGTCTGGAAATTCATTACTGGCACGCTAGTGCTTTTGTCACTGGTCTCAAGTCAAACCTCCTCACCTCAGGAACTCGATACTTCTATCCAAACTTGGCTGCCGACTATGAAATCCGATACGATCTTCGTATGGGCCGAAAAGTTGGTGGAGAAGTACGAAACTATACTCTCAGCTCCAACTTCTATGTTCGATATGAAAAATCTTCCGCCAAGGGTCAATACTTCAACCTCACTCTCCACGTACCAGAACCCGAAATGGACTGGCTCCGAATTGAGTCCCACTCTTACAACCGAAAGAATGATGGTATGCTTGTTGAAAACAAACCATCAGTACGAAAAGAAAATATGTGCCTCAAAACCCATGAATTCATTGGTGTTCAAATGTGTGTCCACCAAGAACTCTCAGGACTCAGCCACGGCTGGCTCTATCGAGTCTACACCAAGAAAACCGATTCAGGCATGAACAAAATCGTCTTCTCATGGATGAAAAACAGTGAAAATGAGCACATCTTCTCCTTCGATACTCCCAACTCTGTGGTTCCACGAGCTGTTGAGCTTCGATTGAAGAAAGATCTCCGATCTGGCCGAGACAAGGAACTTCGAGCATCCATTCGAACTCCAAAACTTCAACTCGCTGCTGAAGGTATGATCACCAAGACTGATGATAAGGTTGCCGTTCCAATCAATATTATTGTCAACAAGAAGACCCACACCGTTCGACTTGAGCTATCCCGAAGCCGAAATGATGCCAAACTTCGAATCACTTCACCAAAACTCGCTGAGCCTCTTGACTATGACATTCAAGTCAGCAAATCATCAAAGGCCATCGATGAGCATTTCGTCAAGATCCACCACAATTCAAAATCTGGTAAACGAACTCAAGTTCTAATGGTCCGAGCTTCACCAGAAAGCTGGAAATCAGTGAATGACTTCAAGGGTGTATTCCAAGTTGAAGCCAACTGTCCACACGCTGGAAACCTCCTCACCATGTCCCACACCATCTCTCGAAGCCAAGAATATCCCGCCAAAGTAGACAGCCAAATCTCTTACCTCAAGAAGGGCAAGCAACAACAGGCCAGCCTTAACGCTGCTGTTCGTGACTTGTCCACTGACAGTTTGATGAACTACCGAATTAGCGGTGCTGCTGAATCATCTGAACTCGAAAACAAGGGTGTCAAGCTTCAACAGGACATCTCATTCAGTTCTACCTTCTTGGACAACAAACTCGACGTTGCATGGGGCAAGAACTACAAACAATCCAACACTCTATCCATGAAACAAAAGGCTAAACTTAATCTCAGTCAATTGAAGAAGGAGATCACTTCATCAATGGAAGTTGTGTATGAGCCGCAAAATCTTCACCACAAAGTGGAAGCTTCATTCATGCGAAACCGAGCAAACGATCTTACCAATGATAAATTGAAAATTAAACATGAGGACTTGAAAAATCAAGAGAAGAATCACGAAATTATCTTCGAAAGACAACGAGCTGAAACTTCAGTTGACTACAATTTGAGCTGGAGATGTCCACGAGGAGTGAAGACTGTTGTAGCACGCGGCCAAAAAGTCGATGCAACCAACTACAAACTCTCTGGCAAATATGAAGACTCAAAAGCCCAATCAAACCCTGTCTACGAACTCAAGATGACCACCAATTTGAAGCCAGTTGATGTGAGTGTTGAGATCTTGAAATCAAACTCACGAATCATTCGAGCTCGATCAACTTACGACATGAAGCGATCTGATGATGTCAGCATGACTACCGAACTTCACTACAAAGAGAAACAAATTCTTAAGGCATCAGCATCACGAAAACAAAAGAAAATCGAAGCATCTGTTGAGTCAATCCATGGACACTCAGCTGATGTGAAAGCCGAGATCGACCGACAAGTAGTTTTCGATTACAAGCGAGAACAGCAACCAGTCTATCAATTTGTTCTCATCAAGAACATTGGTGCTACTGGTGTGATCTATGACATCAAATCACTTACCAAGCGAGGAAGCAAGGTTGTCCCAGACATCCTCTTCTACATTGAGCCAAGCAAATTCGATTATGATCTACAAGTGAAAGGAGACTATTATGACTTCTCAAGCAAGGGTCAAAAACTTCGACAATCTCCCAAAGCATCTTTCTCAGTTGCTTTTGACTGCAAGAAACACCGAAATGTCCACAAGACTGAGTTTGTCCATGATGACAAGAAATGCTTGTTGACCAGTAAGACTGCCATCGCTGGTAATGTTATCTACGAATTCCGAGCTATCCGAGAAAAGACCCCAGAAGGCAAACAACGCACTTTGAAATTCAAGGCACCAAACACTCTTGACTTGGTGGCTTCTCAATCTGTCACCTCAAATGAGGAGAAATTCAACATCACCATGACCGGCAAGCGAGATCTTGAGTTCTCTGTGGTAACTCTCAAGAACCCAATGAATGTTCGAGGCCGACGATCAATTCCTGCCGAGCCTAAATCAACCAAAGTTCGATTCATCTACAAGTCAAAGGAATCAGACAAGACCTACAAAGCATTCGGTGAATACAAAAACTCACCCAAAGCTCTACGACTCACCAGCATCGAGTTCACTCAAGGAGGTCAACGAAAATTCTTGGGAAGTGCCAACATTGCCCGAGACTCTCCTCTATCCGTTCGTGTTTTGGCCAAGGGTCAAAGTGTTGACCTCGAAGTTAACCCATGGACTGAGCAGAAAACCATGAAATTTGAATACAAGACCACCGCTGCCCAAGGTAGCCTAAGTGGTAACTTGAAAGCCCAGAACAATCAAATTAAGATCCAAGGACGAATGAACCATGAGAACAAGAAGCGAAAGGAACAAAAATTGAGCGCCAACTTTGACACTGATCTGAAGATTGCTGAGAATGCTTACGAAGGTGATGTGAAAATGGAATGGCAACATCCTCGATCATCTGGTCAACAAAAGATGATTGCATCAGTTAAGATTCCCAAAGTGACTACTGGACCTGTTGAGATCATTTTCAATACCAATAATTACGAGAGCCGATTGACACGAAGTGTTTCATCAGCTCGCGGTAAAACTATTGAGAAAATTGTTCTCTCCAGCACCAAGAACAGCCAAAAAGTTATTGAATTCCAGTTGACTGCCACCAAAGAGGATAGATTCTACCAGATTACAGCTGATATCGATTCTGCCAAATATCCACGATACCAAGGAATCAATTACTTGATTAAATTTGATGACAAAAAGGGAGCAAATGGATTTGACTTCGAGATCAAACGCTCAAAGGATTCCAAAGTATATCGTTTCAATTGGAATGGACAAAAACAAAGTGACATCATGAAACATCTCTTGACATTTGAGGGATACTTCCAAGATGGTACTCCTGGTAAACTTGTGATCAAATTGGCTTCCCTTGAATCATCTGAATTGCTCCAGTTTGATACCAAACTGTTCAAGAACAACGATGAGCATTCACACTTCGAACTTGAGCTTCCTTTGGTTAGCCTCAAGAAAATCATCTCAAAAAGAGGACACGCCAAATTCACCTCAAAATCCATGAAATCAGAAGCCTCAATTGAATTCAGTGTTCCAGCTAAGGACAAAATCTTGATCCGAGCCAATGGAAAGCATGGAGACAAAAAGATGACCTACAAACTCGAATTGATGGACGGCAAAGAATTCCGACCATATGGTCTTGAGAAAACTTTCGACAATTCTGCTCTCTTCCAACAAGAACTCTCTTTTGATGAGCAAACTTTCATTGATCACAAAATTTTGATTGGTGCCAAAGTTTTGGCAGCTAACTTGAAAATCGGAAGCTTTGAAACTCTCAACACTCTTGCAGCACCAGAACGCAGTGAACAAGTGAAACTTGTCAGCAAAACATGCTTCCAAAATGAAGGTCGATGTGCTAAACTCGCTGTTCTACGAAATGAGATCAATCAATACGAACGAAAGTACGATATTGATTTCAAGCTATTGGAAAACTCACGAGAAACTGATAAGATTCAATCTGTGGTCGAATACAGTTTGAAACCTGAGAATGAACGATTATCAGCTCTTGCCACCATCAAGGAGCGAAAGTATGGTTTCGATGCTCAACGAATTGTATCCTCCAACAATCGATTAGTCAAAGTGAAAGCTATTCTTCCAGAACGAACTCCCGAAATGCGCATTGAATATCAACCAAGTGCCAATGGAATTGTGGGCAAAGCTATCTTCTATCACAATTTGGAGAAAACTGCCGAAAAATTGGTAATCAATTTTGATCGCAAATTCACTCAATCCGGCTCACAACATGTGTATGACTACACAGTCATTCTCAATCATCAATCAATCAAAGAGCCACTTACCATCAAGAGTAAATATGTTATCCATAAGAAAACTGGTGATTCTTCCTACTTCGGTCTCGAAGGTCAGGATTACTCGATCACCCTTTCTCATGGCCAACAAAAGCTTACCTGGGAAAGCAATTGGCTGATCAAGAACAACAAATTCAATTATCGATTCCGATTGTACAGTGGAGATGAGAAGATTGATTTCGGTTGTGTCGGTGGTCGTGAGTGGATGAAACGATTGTCCAGCAAGCGATCATACGAGTGTCATTGGGTTGATCGAAATGGTCGAAAACAGATCATGAAGAAAAATCAGGAAATGACTTTGGAAAAGGAATCCGAAAAATTCTCTTTCCTCAAGCAAATCAAGAATCCATTCATGGAATACAAGCTTGCCGGTAAAATTCATCTTGCCGACTTATTGAATCTTGCTGAATTCGATCTCACCTTCTTCGATGGCTCAAGTCTTAAGACCAAAATGTCTGTGGAAACTGTTGATGATGCCAAATGTTTCGTGATGACCACCAAATCAGATCGAAACTCACAGGTATACAAACTACGATCATGTGTCAATCTACGACCTCGTGGTGATCAGCCACTATTCACTCTCAACATCAACGAAGAGGGTAAAGAGGAACAAATAGTCTCATTCAGAATCGTTCGAATGGCTGAATTCGCACGTGATTTCAAAGTTACTCTCAAATGGAATCCTCAATCCGTCACTGATACTCTGGTAAGTGATCAAGAAAATTTATTGATTTGCATGAAGTGAATTCAAATTCAAATTAATTCATTGTGATTTTTTTTCTTCTTCTCCTCACAGCTCGGTCTCATCAGAGCTTATGAAAACAAAGCCAAGCAACAGAAACTGTTCGCAGAGGAAAGCAAGCGTGAAATTATCCATAAGCTAGAAATCGTCAACGAATACAGCAAAAAAGTAATTAATCCAATGAAATCATTCTGGGACAAAGAGAGAGATAATCTTGTTCGAGAAATGGCCCCAGAACTCAAGGCACTCGAAAAGATAATGCCTCAACGATCTGGCCGTTTCGCTCGATCAGTGATTGTTGATGATTCTTACTATCGACGATCATCTGTTTGGGAAGAAATGACTTCACCAATCACTTTCGAATGGGTTGTCAAGGATCTAGATGGTGGTGAAATTGAATTCATCATTCGCAATGTTGAAGCAAAGAAGGTTCCATCCGCTATCATCAAGGAACTATCAAGCCTCTGGTCATCCACAAAAGCCAGCTATGGTTACTAAGTCGATCATCATCATGACTTTATTTCTAAGAAAATTTTAAAAATTTACCATCAATTCCAAACATTCCGTTTATCATCCTCTCTCTCTCTCTCTCTTTCTCTCTCAACTGTCCATTCTTTCTCTCTCTCTCTCTTCTCTCTCTCAATCGCTCTGATCTAACCATGTAGAACCACTCGCTCTGTATTCGTTAAATAAAGCGAATGTCTGCTGATCTGTGTAAATTGAATTCTGTATGATATCTTATCGACAAAAATTCTACAATAGAAGACAAAAATTTTGACTGTATTTGAACATGGGGACAAAGAGTCAATGCCACTTCCAAGCGCGATTATTTCATTGATTCACGTATTGGTCCAAAGTGAGATCTCTTCGATTTTCAACGTGTCCTAAAATTTATCACGCTTCCAGAAGCTGAGCGAAATTTTTACTTTTAATCATTGCATCTTACCAAAGTAAGGTCAAAAATTTCATTTAGTATACCCACGTTTTCTCGGTTTTCATAGTAGGTAACGCTTTTCAGGTACGCTGTCGATTAGATTCTTGAATGTAAGCCGTAGTACAAGTGTAAGTAAAGAGATTCTCGAAGTCAAACGAAACCAGCTTGGACTCTGTTGATCATTAGAGGTAGTAAACTGATATTCTCCTGATGTGCCTCACTTTTTCATTCGAATCAATTGTTACTAATGGACAGGTAAGGCTAAAAAGATTGCAGTTCGACCATAAGTATCCATGTGTATCCATTGTTTCCAAGAGTGCATACGATCTCTTAAGCTGAACAATTTTATTATTATCATTATCAACAAAGATAAAAAGCCTCTTCAATTACACTTGACGATAAGGCAATAACACTGTTGGAGGTAAGTTTCTTTAGGTGTATATCACTTGCTCAGCGTAAATGAGAGTTGAATGAAACTTTTCTAATAATCACTAGATATAATTTTTCAATCAGCTCCATAATGAGGTCAATCTAGAATCAAAAAACTTCCTCATTCAATCTGTGCATAAACACCTTTTTCATCCAATTTATGGAAAATATACAATGACGCATCGTTTTGAATGAAGTTTTCAGTCAAGTATCATGTAATAAGATGAATGATTATCGTCTTAATGGAATTTTTTCTCTTTCTCTCTCTTCCAAGTAGTAAGAAGATAAATTTGGGAGCCTAAAGGTGATAAAAGTTTGTAGCCCACTCGATAATTGTGATTTATAATTCTGATGGGGCAATATAAGTTGCTCATATGGAACCCTAATTATGGAATATACATATGGAACGCTGATTCGAATGTGTTAAAGCATTTTGTGTTAATATACATGCATGTACTTGCATTCAAAAATGAAAAGAGGAAGAATTTTGTTCGACTCGAGCCATTTCGCAATAGCAACAGATGGTGTTTGTATACTTACTCAATCAACTCAATTAACTAGTTGATCGAGTCTGGAGTCTGATACTAGAGAAAGACTTAAGTAAGGGAAGATTAAGTCGACTAAGATCAGAGTTAGAGCCATCAAATGTATCAAATTCACCAAAATTTGCCAGAAGGCCAGAAGGAATCTTGAGTACGAGATGGTGATCAGTTTTATTGCTTATAATCTTACTTATCAGCCCATAAATCATCATGACAAGTCGATAACGATCATCCAAAGAGAACTTTTCTTGATTGATCATAATTATTTGATTGTTATCAATAGCTCATCAAGCATTCACTTAATTGAGCTTGAGTAGTCATTGCCTTACATCAGTGTGTGGAAGTGATACAATTTAAAGATTACGATGATGATGATCATCAGATGAAAAGATAGCCTGAGAATGTGAAAAGAATTCTGCTTGAGCTCGATTAATTTAAATATTTGATCAATCGAATCAACATGTATCTATTTTCCCTCCAAATTTAAATCTTCAATTGTTGATTGAATAAATTTTACCCTTTCAACGGGTAATTGATTATTCAGTTCACATAGGGAAATCATGATGAGAACTTTGATTCTTTTTTTTGTAATTAATTGGCACACATTAATTATATACAGCTGTAATCACACACACACAGAGTTGCCACATACGGCTGAGATTATGCTGGCATAAACGTTGACCTGAGCTATGTTCACTTGATGATTCTCAGATGGGATTGTTTGAAAGTCCTTGATTGCACTTAATTGATGATCAAATTCATCACATTCTTGCCAATAATCTCAGATATCCCATGCTTTTCAATTGGTTCAATATCATATTATTGTGAGAAGAATTTTTTTCTCTCTGTGTTATAAAGCCTTCTAAGTGTTGAAATTCAATCGTTAACTATGCCAGCGGAACAAGATTAATCACATTTTTTCGTAAACATTTGATTCTTTTTCTTGATACCACATTCTTCCTTTCATCAACACTGTTGTATTACCAAGCTACTAAATAGTGAAAGAATTCGGAGAACTGATCAATTAATTCATCTTTCCCTCCAAAAAATTGACGCAAAATGCCATCTGAACTCTCTTATTCTCTACTGATACTTGTAATTAATCTTTTTTGTCTGGTAAGTTGGACCAATTTATTGGATGTAATTCAAATTTCCACTTTCTTCTCTGAAAGACTTCTGCGGGAACAGATGGAAATAGTAAATTTAGAATTGATTATGAACGAGATACATTTCTGAAAGATGGCAAACCTTTTCGGGAATGCTCAGGAGAGATGCATTATTATCGGATTCCACATCAATATTGGAGAGACAGGCTAATGAAACTTAAAAAAATGGGCTTAAATATTGTTCAAACGTAAGTTGAAACTAATTTGTCCAGCCTTATGTGTTCCTATCAAATTTTCCATACAAAATAGTTCTCATCTTAGTGTATTCAAATTTATTGAAGATATATTTCATGGGCTTTCCATGAGCCCAAAGAAGGCATCTTTCGCTTCAAAGATGACTACGATTTCCCCAAATTCTTTCAAATTGCCAAAGAACTCGGTATCTGGGTTTTCCTTAGATTTGGTCCTTACATAAACGCCGAAAGAGATCTGGTATAGTGATTAAGAATAATCTATGAGCAACTGTGACCTCACATCACGATCAATTTGAACTTTTCCTTTCATCAGGGAGGACTACCATCATGGATCCTGGGTAAAACGAATAAGACTCGTCAAACTGATCCAGTATATCAAAATGCTGTTGAAAATTGGCTTGAAAAAATTTTTCCACTCATCAAACCGCACTTATATGCAACCGGTGATGGTCCAATACTCATGGTGCAAGTCGAAAATGAATATGGTTTCCAGGAGGCATGTGATAAAAAGTATTTGAATTGGCTTCGAGATTTAACCCGAAAACATCTTGGTCCTGAAGTGGTACTATTTACAACAGACAATCCTATCGATAGTAAAGTGGGTAGCAACCATTGATTGATTGGAATCCTCAATAGATAAGAAGATATCACTAATTTTTACTATGTTTTTCTCTCAGCTCGAGTGTGGAATTATTGACAAAGTCTTTGCAACGGTAGATTTTGGCGTTGGAGCCGATCCTAACGTACCTTTTGGTAAATTGAGAAGCCTCAGACCCAAAGGACCATTGGTCAACTCTGAATTTTATTTGGGCTTTTTTGATCAATGGACAGTGAAACATGAGACGAGAGCAACTCGTGATGTGAGTGATGATGTGAACAGAGTGATTCGTTCATGTTGAGTGGCTTATTTTGTTTTGTATCACTCAAGGTTGTCCGAGACCTGGAAAGAATTTTGGATTATAAGAATAAGAATGCTTCAGTCAGCCTGTGAGTGAATTTTATGTCCGATTTTACGTGTACTTCTACATCTTTGACAATGTTTCTTCATTCCAGGTACATGTTCCATGGAGGTACTACTTTTGGGCTCCAGAATGGAGGAGCCTTCACTAATGGTCGATATTATGCCCAGCTAACTAGTTACGATTACGATGCTCCACTCAGTGAGGCTGGTGATCCTACAGAGAAATATTACGCTTTACAGAAATTATTCCATGAAAAATGTCTCTATCAGCCAATCCCAGAAAAAAAAATTGAAGTATCACCAAAGATGAGCACCAACGTGATAAATTTGAAGCCTTTCATGGATCTGTATGATTTTACTCAGCATAAGGATATCAAAAAATTAGATAATCCACGGCCCAAATCGTTCGAGGAGCTAGGAGTAAGCTATGGATATGTTTTATACACTACAAAGATTCCTTTAGAAACAGAAAATTCATTACAATTAGAAATTAATCGTTTGGGTGATAGAGCTTCAATCTATGTCGATAAAGTTAGTAGTAAATTGATAATCCAAATACCTATGCCAAACGAACGAACGATCGATCAATATTTTTCTCATTTTCTTTCCACGAAAGGTATACCAAGGGAATCTAAGTAGGACTGAGGAAGTATATTCTGTGAAAATTAAAGGGAAAAAAGGATCTCGTTTGGATATTTTTGTAGAAAATCAAGGGCGATTGTCAAATGGACCATCAATCACTGATCGCAAGGTATGCTATTTACACGCATTTCAAGTAATAAGTAAAGTTTCAACAATGTGTGTTTCTACCTCAGGGTATATTGGGAGATGTCAAACTCAATGGAAAGGTTCTCAAAGATTGGTCTCATGCTTTCGTGCCCAATTGGGAAGATATTTTTGAGCCTTCTAGTCCTATCAGAGATGCCTTGAAATGGAATGATAACCATTCAAACTTCTCGAAAAGGTATGATCAAACAGCTGAATCAAACTCTGGTGATGCTAAAAATATTTCATCTAATCATGAGAAATCTTTTCTACCCAAGGAATGGCAAGGGTATACCAACATTTTTGCGAGCTAATTTCGTTCTACCAGATAAGGGTCCAGTTTATGATACTTTTTTAGAACCAAAGAATTTAGAGAAAGGAATTGTATATTTGAACAATCGATGTCTCGGTAGATATTGGCCAAAGGAAGGACCCCAAATAACTCTTTACACTCCGGGCGTATGGCTACGTCCTCATCCGCAGGAAAATGAGATAATAATCTTTGAATCAGATCCATCTCCATGTGTGAAAGATAATAATTGTGAAATTCAATTTGTAAAAGAAGCAAACATTAATGCCCCAACTCGTCGACAAAAGCCATGATAGATGTTGAAATTAAAAAATGAAATGATTCAATTCTTCTGATTTTGCTATTTGATATAGATGTGAATGATGGGAGGCTGGAGCATTCAATGTCATGAAAATAATCATGTCTATTATCCAGTATTTAGCATTAATCGTAAAAAATGGATAGATTTGAAGAAAGTGAAATGTAGAAATATTGATATCATGTCTAAAAAGCTGAAATCAATATTCGTGAGCCCGAGCTGCGATCAAATAATCGATGGCCTCACAATTACAGGTAGAGCACATAATTTGATTTCAATTTTTTTCGTAGGTAGATGTTTTTTGAGTTGACACATAAATGATGAGCCTAGGTTTAGTTAAATTTTATTGCCCTTTACAGACAAAAAATCGTGACAAATTTTTTTGGATCCTCCCAGCTTGAAATCCCAAATTATCTTTAAAAAATCGCTGAAAAGTTGGCTTCAAAGTTTTTTCATTCCATGGTTCTTTTTTCAATTTTTAAATTTCAGAGAGCAATTTTCATAAGTATCTCTGGAAAAACAAAAAAAGTTCCAGTATGCAGAGGGTTGAGAAATAATCATCAGGAAAAGACTAGTCTATTAGCTCACAGAAATCGTAGTCAATGTATCTAAAAATTATATATTGAGAGACATTTCGATGAAGAGCAATCATCTAGAGCCATCTTATTAATAATAGAAATTTTTATCCAACTCATCCTTTTCATTTCTTTAAAGATTTCTATCTGATGAATTCGGTAGTTAAATCAATTTACAGTAGTTCCCATTTTATTGGAAGCTAAATTCATTTTTTATTTTCACTAATCTTTTCTTATTTAACCATTTTTTATCATTTTCTATCCTGAATAGCTATGATCAAGATAGCTCATTTACTCCACTTGTTCGTTTCATGATGAATCAATTCTTAGAGGTTAAAAAGAATTATCCACTTGAGTTCCACTTCACTTGAATAAGGTACAATCAGCTGACAGATAATCAAATTCCATGAGAAACTAATGAAAGCAGGGAAAAAATTCCACTTGCTATTGATTAACATATAGAGACAAAAAATAATGGGTCTGAGGGATCGGGTTAACTGTAATATAAATAAATGTATCAATGTACCTCAAGCAGTTCACTCATCAATCATGGATAACTTTTTGGTGCATTTAAACTTGAAATTCGAATAAAAATTGAGCTCAATGCTCCTTCTTCGCATTTATTCTTCTCATGAAGCCAAGCGATGAAAAAATCTCGCAGCAATACATGTATATTGGTGGAATGAAAATGGTATTTATTCAACTGAAATCAGTTCCGAATTGCAGGCCTTGAGAGACGACAATTCTCAACATAGAAATTTCAACATAGTAAAAGCCTAATCATTAGTTGAAAATTCGATTGGGAAATTGTCGCTGAAAAGTTCTTTCACCTAACAATGGTAGTCAAAAATAGCTAAAGACGATCAAGTCTGGTGAAAAATGTTCCAAGTCAAATCACAATCAAGCGCGTCATACAACAACAACGATAATGATTTTAAACAGCTAATTCTAAATTAATCTGGTATGGTTGAAGATAATAAGACAGTCCATTTTGAACCTTTTTTCACTCAATTATTTGAACACATTTGGTTATTTAAACAATATTCTGACAGGTAGTTTCCCAATCGTATTCAACTCTTGAATCCTTTGGGCAAATTAAATCATCTCACTAGCGGGCGATTGATTATTCAGCTCACAAGGAAATAATCATCACAACATTGATCCCATTATTTTAACACTGATCTGCATTTGATATGATCACTTATGCATAAAAGTCCACACGATACTAGCACTTTAGGCTT
Organism: Brevipalpus yothersi; assembly: GCA_003956705.1. Classification (NCBI taxonomy): domain Eukaryota; kingdom Metazoa; phylum Arthropoda; class Arachnida; order Trombidiformes; family Tenuipalpidae; genus Brevipalpus; species Brevipalpus yothersi. Next base: position 104,457 of record QZCP01000070.1, read on the forward strand.
TATCGATGCGTAATTGATGGAATACTTTTTGAGTGATAGTTGATCATATTTGTCAGTTATTTGAAATATTGTTCAGTTCCAGGTGATTCCATATCATATTACTGTGAAAAAAATTCCTTCTATTTGATCAAGTGTCCTAAATTGTTACTTAAACCTGGGAAATCAGACATCAGACATAGATTTACTTATATATCTGTCACTTGTTTGTCACCAAGAAAATTTTCGGAACACCACGTGAACAAGATGTTCTCCTAATAACTTTAATTTATTATTAGTTTTATCAGTTTTTATTCGATTAAATTGCTCAAATTTTGTTGGAATAGTTTCCGAAACATATTAGTGTTCAAAAATGAGATTGAGATATGGAAATATTTTGACCGTGCTTGTTTCAGTTTTTTACATTCCGGTGAGTTTTGGTCCAAAATTTTCGTATCATTCAAAATCAAATTTTTCTTTCATAGAAATTCATTGACACTGAAGGAAATGATAAATTTCGGATTGATTATGTTAACAACGTATTTCTGAAAGATGGCAAACCTTTTCGAGGATGCTCAGGAGAAATGCATTACTTTCGAATTCCACATCAGTATTGGAGAGATAGGCTTATAAAGCTGAAAAAAATGGGCTTGAATGCAGTTCAAACGTGAGCAATTGAAATCTTTCATTTTTATCAAATTTTCAATATTCTTAATCAAACTACTGTTTTATCCTCAAGGTATATTGAATGGGCATTCCATGAACCAAAGGAGGGTTACTATCGATTCGATGGTGATCGTGATTTCACCAAGTTCTTTGAAATTGCACAAGAACTTGGTTTATGGGTTTATCTTCGACCTGGACCTTTTATAAATGCTGAGAGAGATCTGGTAAGCAATTGCTAAATGAAAGAATACGATCATCACGATTATTTTCTGCAATAGGGTGGATTACCATCATGGATTCTTGGTAAAACGAATAAAACTCGTGAAACTGATCCAGTGTATCAGGATGCTGTGGCACGATGGCTTGGAAAAATTATGCCCATGATTAAGCCTTATCTGTATGCCACAGGCCACGGTCCAATACTCATGATGCAGGTTGAAAATGAATATGGTTTCGAAGATATTTGTGATCACTCATACCTCAATTGGCTTAGAGATCAGTTTCGTAGATATGTTGGTGATGATGTTGTGCTATACACGACAGACAATTCGATTGATAGTAAAGTAAGTGTCTCTGAACTTTTCCCATTCTGACTAAGATCTTAATCTCGAAATCAACTGTAACCCCTGGATCCACTCTGAAAACTTAATGAATTTTCCTCTTCGATGTCAGCTTGAATGTGGGATCATCGACAGAGTATTCTCTACCGTTGACTTTCCACCTGGAATCGATCCAAGTGTTCCTTTTTCGAGGCAAAGAGCAGTCAGACCCACAGGACCATTGGTTAATTCAGAATTTTATACTGGTTGGCTTGATTATTGGACTTTTGAACATCAAAAGAGACCAGCTGAATTTGTAGCCAAATATTTGGTTCAAATTTTAGACTATAGGAACGAATCGGTTTCCATAAGCTTGTAAGTTTTGCTGATAAATAGAGGTCCGCTAAATTGAGGCTCATGTGAATTAAAATCGATTTTGTTCCGCTAAATCTCTCAGATATATGTTCCATGGTGGAACTTCCTTCGGTCTAGCAAATGGAGGAAGCATGGAGAATGGTACTTTTTTCGCTCAGACCAGCAGCTATGATTACGACTCACCCTTGAATGAAGCAGGAGATCCAACAGAAAAATATTTTGTTTTACAAAAAATTCTCTACGAACGTTGTTTAGGCATCCCAATTCCACACGATCATGTTCCTGTACAATCACCAAAATTGGGCACTGGACCGATCAAATTGACACCTTTTCTAGATTTAAATGGATTTATATCTCATCTAGGTGTTAAAAAAACTAGTAGCGCTCAGCCGATGACTTTTGAGAATTTAGGTGTTTCTCATGGATATGTTATTTATTCTACAAATATCCCCTTCAATACACAAACATCATCAATACTGGAGATCAATCCTCTCGAAGATCGTGCAAACATTTATGTTGATAAGGTAAGAAAAAAAAATTACTCACCATCAGATGGCTTGCCATAAATTATAATGTTTCCTTTTTATCACTCCAAATTATCACAAGGTTTATCAAGGAACCTTGAGTAAGACTGATAAAACATTTTCACTTCGAATAAGTGCTAGACAAGGCGCACGTTTGGATGTCCTGGTGGAAAATATGGGTAGACTATCAAATGGACCAATGATTAATGATCACAAGGTATGTTTACATCAGATTAGGATCAATTGAAAAATGACCTAGATTCCATTAATAGGGTATCCTTGGTGATGTGAAGCTTGATGGTCAATTACTTAGGAACTGGGATCATGCTTATGTTGAGAATTGGGAAGATAATTTCGAAGATACAAGTCCACTGAGAGACACATTGACGAACAATGCCCTTCTCCCTGATACATCATTACCATCAAGTTATCCCACTTTTTTGAAGGCTGTATTCGTTTTTCCAGCCAATACTCCTATTTATGATACATTTTTCATGCCATCAAACTTGGTCAAAGGAGTAGTGTATTTAAATGGACGATGTCTAGGTAGATATTGGCCTAAAACAGGACCTCAAGTAACTCTTTACACACCTGCCGTATGGCTTCGTCCTTATCCACAGAAAAATGAGATAGTAGTTTTCGAATCAGATCCATCTCCATGTGTTACAACTAATAATTGTGAATGCCAATTCGTTCTGGAGCCCATTATTGATAGTGCAACTCCTAGACGAATTGTAAACTAGTCACTAGGACACAGCTCTAAGAACTGTGTGATTTTCATTTTGCCAATCTTAAATCATCTCTGTAACTATCAGAAATAAGGTGAAGGAGAGTATTTGTGATGAATCAGCAAAAATTTGATCGTTATTCAACTGTAATTAACATGAGTTATAATTCTCATCGAAAATATCAAATTTTATGCCACATTTCGATAATCTTGAGATCAATGAAGTTTGATTGAACGCAAAGCCTGGCGAATAAAATCCTCCAGAGAAAGGCATCTTATCTTTCTCTTCCAATATGATAAGTGCACTGTGCACCATACATCTAGAACTAATCACATAAATTGGCTCTGGACCACTGATTGCCACTGTGACTGTTTTATTGGGAGGCTTGGAAATATCACTTTTACTTTTCCATCCTTTTCCAATGATTGTGAATGTAACGGAACATTCATCCAATTGCTCTCTTGATGGCCCATTCTCGCTGAAAAAACCCAGAGTGAAAAACTTGGGAAACTTTAAAAATAATAATCTCGTTGGCAATAAGAATAGAAATAGAAGTAGCAGTTTGAATCCGATGGTCATGAAGAAAGCTTTCCAAAATTGTGGATAAACGAGATATTCAAAATATTGGAAAGGTTTTTCTCCTCTAATATCATGATACCAGGCCATACTACAATGAGCGAAACCAGTGTTTTCACTGATAATCGGCATACACCATCCCAATTCACCATGTTTCCAGGGTAATAAACCATGAGTTTCGGATTCATCTATAGGAGGCATTATTTTTTCGAAAACAGCTGTAGTTTTATAAAGTGTATCACGTGTACTCTCAATTCGTCCTAAATTCTGAACCATTCCCGTGATCGATCGTAGAGATCCGATTCCGATCGTTTTACCATGAGGTCCACTTTTCCAAGCCGAATAGCCTACAGCTGACTTGATTAGACTGGGTCCAAATTTTTCCCTCAAAATATTGAGTCCAATTTCCGGTGGATTTGAAACCCATCCACAACCACTCACAAAATATAGCCCAGCTTTTTTGGCTTCTTCATGATATTTGAGCATCATTCCTTCAGCATACTGAGGCTCACCAGTACCATCAATCATATGAGTTTTTGTCTGGATGTGAGAAAAATTCATCATCATTATTAGCTATATTTCCAACATTAACTAACAGTTATCATGAAATACACGATAAATTCCTATTTTCATGCCATTTATACAAGCTAAAGAAGAAAAGGAGACGTTCGACCATGTAGATAGTTTTTTATGTTCGTTTCTCGGACATGAGGAAATTACTTCATCATCATTGCATGGAGATGAAGCAAAGAAGAGCCTCGAGGAATCTTCTTGGTGGTGAAAATTTTCCCCGTTTTTGACCAGAAAAATTGCATACAGACATAGAGCTGGTAAATAATTTGGCAGAGAAGTGGCCACAAAACAAATGATATGGTTATACACATATACTCATGGAATTGGTCTGAAAGGGAAGGGTTCTTCGAATTTTGGACTGAGGAGTCAACTATTGATTCTCATCGATAATCATCGATAACTGATGGATAGGAACATACCTTCAAACATGCACGAACCACTGCCTCTCCGTAGATATCATAGGGTCCCACAGCGTTGATGATCAATCTTGATCGTTGACACATGGAAACTAAACTTTGATCATTAAAACAATCGGCAACTATTAATCCAACACTGTCCGAATCAATACCATATTCGGAAGCTGTTTTTCGCACAATCTTGACCAAATCTTCTCGAACATTACCGGCAACGGCAATTTTTCGCCGTTTCCCGTCTTCTATCCACCATTGGACCATGTAACGGAAAATTGCACCACCAAAACTTCCACTGACACCAAAAACAGTTAGATCAAACTCACGAGAACCCATTTTTCGAAAAAAAAGCTGGATTTCAATTTCAATTTGAACACACAAATATGATAAATATTACTACAAAATAAAATGATCGAAAATTGAGAAACAAAATCTTTTTCCCACTTTCAGTTAGCCTTGCTTGAAAATTGAGAATTGAAATATTATATTCACTCAAGTAAGAGAGGCCAAGAAAAATGAGGCGCAAAAAGTAAGCAGTCCAAGTTGATCGGCTTGCGATCGAACACTGATTCGGCTCTCACAACCGCAATTAAACGAGTTACACTAGATTTCATTGAGACTCATGTGTGAGTTTTTGTGCGTGTGTGTGTGTGTGCAAGTAAGTGTCGAAGAGGATGGATGCACGATCCTTGATGCACTTGCATTCGAAGCCTCGAGGAAATGATGGAGGGTTAATGATTGGCTTTGGAAGATAAATAAAATGTGGACAACCGTGCAGGCAACTTTCTCTCTCTCTCTCTCTCTCTCTCTCTCTCTCTCTCTCTCTCTCTCTTACTCTCCATGTTTCTGTATAAAATTTTACCTGTCATCAAATCTCTGCTTCCTTGAGAGATAAAACTTTTTACCGTTTTCCAATTAGTTTCTGAGGAGCCCAAAATACTTTGATTACTTTTCTTAACTCATAGCTAATGTCAATTGCTCTCAGCTGATGATTATGAGGAAGTTTGATGAATTGATGATGGCTATCAACCAATAGGCATTTGTTCTATTGGAGCGCACACCAACTAAGAGGTATGATATGGAGATCGGAGATTATAAGATGAGCTGTTGTTTTCTAATGCTGATTAGAATATTCAATGAGTAGGCAGCATTTTGACAAATAAAAGTCATGTACTGTGTTGCAAGTGATTAAACGCTACAAAATTGGCAGATCCTCTATCCGAAATTTTTCGAATTGTATGGAAGCAATAAGCGTTGAGGAGGGATGAATAGATTTTTATTTAGAATTTTTTGCTCAAATGAGGCCTTGTAGTGATAATGGCATCGGTTAAAGAGGTTTCGGTCAAATTTCAGATTTTGAGCTGATTTTTTTCGTCAAAAAAGCGTTTGAGTTAAGGCAAAAATTGTAATTCATATCTACAATTTCGTTGTTGACTCGAGAATCTGTGAGGAGGATGGCCATTTTGATTAGAGAAAGTCGCTGGGATTGGAAGGAATGAGTTTATGTGATTAGTATGCATAATGATACTGATTAACAACGCTAAAGTTTATGTTCAATTTATAGTCATTGGATGTTGCTCGATGATCAGTATGTCGGCGTCAGATGAATTCATCAACTTGATCAGTGCCCCAAGATTGAATTGATTAGGAGAGAATTACTGCGAACTCCCTCACAAGATCGCAATCTCTTAACATCCAAGTGACAAACATTATGGAAAAGGATCAAGGCAAATTAGATTGAATATAGCGGCACATGAGATGACGGATTCAGGTTGATTATCAGCAAAGTTAGTGAAAGATCAGCAAAAAAAGAGAATAATCGAAATATAAATAAAATTTTTCATTAGAGGAACTCATCGCAGAAATGATGTCGAAATTCCGGTGAAAGAAATGAGCATTAAGAGAGATATTAGCAGAAATGGAGTCATAAAACTATGAATTCATACCCTACTACCTTCTTCAGGGCTAGTTTTTACGTGTTCCCTCTGAGAACAATTCATAAATTATTATTAATGGATCACTAATGAGAGACATTGGATACGACAGAATCTCCATTTGCTGGTTGATTAAGCCCATTGGAATCACCGTTAGCTGTTTGATTAGCCTCAATAGATTCGGAAATCTTATTTTTTAGAGATGAGGTAAAGTCTTGTTTGTCATCAGTAGAGGTCACAGAGGAGAGAATTTCTCCAGCAGGGGAATCATTAATATTTTTTAACACGTTATCGATCTGCTCAGATGGAGGTGGAGGTGGAAGATCATCAATGTTGGCCGGTTCAACTTCTTTCGTGCCAAATTCAGATACAAGAGCATCTAGCTTGTCACCCATGTTTTCAGGTGATGCGTCAGCCTCATTTGGTGCAGCTGAGGCTTGAGTATCTTTCGATCCCTTTCGCTTCTTCTTCTTACCACTATTGGTCTTTGGCCTATCAGCAGGCTTATTATTATCCCCCTCACCACTGAGCTTATTTCCAACTTGTTTGAGAGCGGTGTCAAGGCCTTTTTGGACGGTGTCTTTTTTGTCAGGCGTAAGGAGGGTCGGGGCAACGCTGGCAGCACTCGTTACGATTTTCTCTGAGATTTCGCTTGATTTTGAGGTTAAAGTTTTTCCAACCTGTGATACAATGGACGATGTGTCCATTCCGAGAATACTTGTGGGAATTTTGCTTTCAAAAGGTGCAGCAGCTTCTGTTTCAGTAGTTTTTGATGCTTCAATTTTTGTCTCAACATCCTGATCCGGTGATTTAGGAGGCTCTGTAGAAGGAGCTGGAGCTTTCTTAGCCTTCTTCTTCTTGCTTCCAGATGGACTTGGTTGTGTTACCGATTGTACACTCTCTTCGACTTTTGGCTCATCTTCGACTGACTTGTCCGCACTAGATATTACGAAAGTTGAATTAAGAGTCTTCTCAACGGATTCTGATAGAATTGATTCCGCTTCCTTGCTGACTTCTTCAGGTAGCTTGGTTTCAGAAAGCTTTTCGGATGTTTTTTCCTCCATAGATGTGAGGTGTTCTTCCACTTTCTGAACTACTGTCTCAACGCCACTTTTTACCATGGATGCTTTATCAGCACTCAAATTCAGGGATTCCGAAATGGTTGATGAAACTTTAGTGGAGATCTCCTCGGATTTTTCCGTCAAATTGCGAGCAACGTGAGAGAGAATTGATCCAGATGATTTAGTGCTTCCTTTAACAGTGGATTCTTCTTTCGTCGTCTCCTCTTTGACACTCTTATCCTTCTCAGGTTCATCGCCAGAGGCAACCGGTGGAGCTGGAGCGGGTTCTTTTACTGATTTTTTGTCAGGTTTTGCATCTTCCGCTTTCTCATTGGATCCTTGCAGTTGTTGACTAACTGTCTTGATTCCTGAACTTATGCCTTGCTTCATAACCTCTTTTTTCTCTTCACTCAAACCAAGCGGTTTGCTAACAGTTGAAGCAACTTGCTCCCCAATCTCATCCGACTTATCGGAAATTTTTTTGCTCACTTCATTGGCTATCACATTTGTATCGATTCCAGCACCTTCGGCAAGTGATGTGACTGTGTTGAGAAAGTTTCCCCCTCCACTTGAATCACCGTTTGCCTGGATTAGTAATGAGAAAGAGCATAAGATAAACAGCAATAAGAAATCAATAAGTAATCAAAGAATAGAAAATAAAGACAACGATAATGAGTAAAAGGAACAGAGGGACGTAGAAAGAAAACAGGAATCTATTGGAGAAGAAGGATAGGAAGAGTATATTGAATGAGCAAGTGAATTTCTTAGCATCGTGAAACCAATGAAGCAATAAGATGAATAAGAAAGACAGAGAGGGAAAGAACGAGGAGAGAGAGAGAGATGGTGTTGATTGTAGCTGAAGAGAGGTATAAAAATGAAATATGCCGCAATCAAGGTAAGAAGAAGAGAAGAAGAGCAAAGTAAAGTGATCAAGGACGATGAAGAGTAAGAGGATAGAGAGAATCGTGTTTAGAAGAGAAGAGAAGAAAGGATCGAATGAGAGCTAGAAAACAAGATAAAAACCGCTTATCATATTATATATATATATATGGTGAGCCTTGTTCTAACGTTTCAAGAGGTCGCTATTAAGAGAGAGCTGAAAAAAGAAGAGATAGAAAAAAAGAGACTCAAAACATGCTTATAAAAGCTTATTTGTGTAAGCAGCAAGGAGTGGCCACCAGCAATAGCCGCTACAGGCAGCGCGCAATGGAATGTCTCTCTCATACACACACACAAGCTACTGCTTTTCACCGCCCAAATTTTTGCATTGAGAGAGAAAATATTTTCTGCAATTTTTTTGCAAATTTTGTATGAATATTCATACTAATAGTGGTATCAAAATCAGAGCTGATCTCATTGAAACGGGTGACAGAGGAGGTAATTCATGCAATCAAAGTAGGGCCGATTAGTTGGAACTAAGGGAAAAAAAAGAGATACAAAAATGTGTGAGAGAAAGAATGAGGTGGAAATATTGGAAAGAGAGATGTGAGCAAGATAAAATTCAAAAATCATGATGATAATTTATATGAGGGTGGTGAGAACATTGATCTATCGATGTATATAAAATTAATCCAATCATCATTCGATTGTGTGTGAGTGTACATATTTTTCATTACCTGATTATCATCGGCTCCTTCTTTTTTATCCTTTTTGGATTTTCTTCGTTTGTTTATGAACTTTCCAGCAGCTGCTCCCATGATTGAGTATATATATAACTATACTAAACTTTTTCAACAGAGCCAATCGAACGAATCACAACCACCAAGTCTATCAAAAAGTGGATCACCAAACGATGATGACAAAAGGAAGATGATGATGATAAGAGGATGAAGCAGAAAAAAATGTCGATCTGAAACAAGAGGCGTAAAAAAAAGGGGAATATAAATGATTATATAGTGTATGTTTGTGATTAAGAGTCCATACACACACACATTCACTCACTCATATATATACACAAACACATACACAAGACATAAAAGGTTCACAGGAAGAGGAACATTTTAACCAAATGGCGGTTATGATACACGATAATGTATAACAATGTACATAAAATAAGGCTTAACCATGAGGTGAGAGTGAAAAAAATGCAGTATATACCTATCACAAGTGACTAGTAGTGGGAGAGAGAGAAAAAGAAAGAGAGAAAGAAAGAGATAGGTGCAAAAAAGAAAGGAGAGAGAGAGAAAGGTTTGTGTTACACACACATCAAGGTTAAATTTTGGTTCGCTTTTAAATAGGATGACTTGAGAGTAAAGGAAGGATACAAACCAAAACTGAGTCACACTTTCACTGATGATCAAGTAAACTGATGGATGATTATATTTTATCCCTAAAAGTATAGTGTACTCAGAATAACAGAATGTGGATGTCTACTGACTTTGAGAGAGAGAGAGAGAAAGACGCTTATCATCAGCAATTAACAGTCGAATCGTAAACCCAAAGATTAGTTAAACGAATCAAGTTGAAGTGGTATTCTCATGGAAAAAAAGATGACACAAATACACACATAAATACACTTACACAAGGTAGATAGGGATGGAGAAAAAGAGTGAGGATTGATGATCACAGTAGAGAAAAAAAAGCTAAGATCAAGAGTAAAGAAAGCTTGACCGGGATACAAAGTAAAGAGTTGATATTCAGAAGCTGATAAGGCTGATAGCTACTAAAATGAGAGACATACACAGTGAAGCGTTCAACCGATATGGTAATGTTAACAGTAACCGAATTGATTAAGAGTGAAAGAGAAGAGAAAGAGAAAGAGAAAGAATGGAAAAAATTTCAACAGCTACTGATATGGGAACAAATTAGCGCAAAAATATCATGGATCAAGAGTGGATCACTCAGGCTGAACATTCAAATTTTTTTTCTGTCTAATATATATACAACATAGACACACACACGCTCAATTAAACCTACCCTGAAGTTGACTACAAACAAAGAGAAAGGCACAAGAAAAATGATATATATTGATGATGATTAATCCGATCGATGATTTGAAATAAAAATAGTGACTTGTATGTGTGTAACAACTACAATGTCTGGCTGTATTTGCTCAAATACACACAACCAGGAGAGACTGATAGAGAGAGGTGAGAGAGAGATGGATACTCACCCTTAAGCACACACAGATCTTCACTAATCACAATACGATAGTAAGATAATATCGTAATTCTGTTGAATTTAATTCCCAAATCGATCACATTCACAGAATCCTATGGTAAAGTGGTGAAACAAACAAATAATCACACCAATTTCACTTCACACAAACACAGTATGTTGCACGCTGCAATCCTTCAAGGAACGCCGCCCTTATTCAACCGATGCTTGAAACGTGGATAGTCTCTCTCTTTCTCTCTCTTTCTCTTTGATAGTCTCTCTCTCTCTCTCTCTCTGAGTTTGGGCTCTTGCTGCTGGTCCCCACAAGTTTGCCCTGCTTCTGCCTTGCTGGTGCCTTGTCAGGGGGAGGGGTGTATGTGAAAGAGAGGCCCATAAGTAAGGGGAAATTGGTGACAAGCTATCCTGTCTGTTCATCTGTGTTTAACCAGAAATAAAAGGGTTATCGGTCGAATTGATCGGAGAGAGAGAGAGAGAGAGAGAGAGAGAAAACGATTGCATACTAACCACGTTATTGAGGGTATAGTATGGCAAAATGAGCAGCTATCAGTAGTGTGTTAGGATTTTTATTTAGATGAACACTTGTGTGTGGACTTTTGAGTTGGGAAATATTTTTTCGTCTTTCAAGTGCCAAAATTGTCAATCGATTGATGAGGGGCTCATTTTTGAACGGTAGCTTGTGAGGTATATGTGTGTGTGTGGACGATGAATTTTTGGCGATATTTGCAATGGGAAAAGAGAAATATTTTTTTCAACCTCTTGTGCGAAAAAGAAGTCGTTTTTCCAATCTTGACCGTGAAGTTACACAAAATGCTTCCTCACTCTACATGTCGGCTGTTGAGAGAGAGAGAAAGTGATGATATTCGTTCTTCCGTTTTTTTTCTTCTTTCTTCTTTCACTCACAATGATGTGTGTATGATCATCATCATCAGCTCATAAGGAAGATGAATGAAGTGCTTTGAAGTGAATGGGAACCATTTTTCCAGTGAAATGGTTCACATATATTCACAAGAGAGAAGTTTATCATCTCTCTCTCTCTCTCTTACTCACTGAAATATTTCAAACGAAGCACGCAAAAATGTTTACAGATTGCACCGGTTCCAGGGAATGATCATGATATCGTGAGCTAAAGAAGGAGTACAAGAATAAGAAAAAATAATACAGAACGAAGTGTATATATATGTGTATGTGTGTGAGAAAAAAAAGTACTCCATAAAAAGCCGACTTATTCGTTGAAAGAGCAACAAAACCGGCCGACATTTCAGCTCTTATCACTGATTGTCCTGATTGTCATGCTTATTTGATTTCTCTTTTATTTTGGCCCTCTCTCATGCCATGAATCTGTTAGACATTCACCAGACAGTAGGACATTGGACATTATTATAATCGGTCTGGATGATAGCTAAGCTCTTTTCTTCTCTCTATTCAATTAAGATTATCTGAATACAATCTGCAACGAAAGCAGATTCACGCAGAACGAAGTTGAATACTCTCTTGTTTCCCGTTTACCAATAGAATAACGGTTAAATACGGTCAACACCTATGATTGTAACACTGACAGATATTTGTTTCCCCGAATAACTTAATGTGCCATCTTTCTTTCTCTCTCTCTATCTTTTCATCACATTACTTCTCTCTGCTTCTTCCAAGTTCTCTGACACCAATTTATGCACCTTGAAGTAGTAACAATCTAGAAGAAGGAGAAAAAAATCATGGAACATGATAGATGTGCTATTCGATGTCTCTCTCTCACACACTCTTTCCATTGATAGTGTAGATTTTCCTTTTCCTCATGGTGCCGAAGTATCGTCTGATGACTTAATGACTCGTAATAATAGTCTTTTTTTACTCAACCATTATCATGATGATAGCCAAACAAATGTGTCAACTTCCCAACACACATTTGTCGCTTCCACACACTTCCTCCATAGAAAATCAACAACATAAATGATAATCTAGTTTCACAGCCTGCTTTTACCAATTAACAGCTTTCTCCTCCATTCAGTTTATCAAAACTCGAATCAATCGTTTTGTTTCAATATTCAGAGTATACACACGTATGTGTTTCACGGATATTTTTTGCATTAACTTTCTTCTCTACAAGCTTCTCAGAATGCTGTAAACTTTTTCCGGAGTCAACTGATATTATCGGAAGGAATTGATCGAATTTTTTTCAAGCTTATTTAGGTGTTAGGAAGGAGGTGAGAATAATCCGAAATTTTCGAATGTCTTCCAAATCAAGCAAATCATTGGATGAATGATGAATGTTTCTTCCGCTCAATGATCAGAATTCTGAATCTAATCAAACTCATCATGATAGAGGCATTTCGTTGTGCAATCAGTTGGATGAATGAATTAATCATCCCCACACGAGTCTCATCTTAATCAATTCTAGCAGGGAACTTATTTAATTGACATAAAAACTACCTTGTGGTGAGAATTATTGTTAAATTCTTTTTCAATTGAGAATTTTCTGGTCAATTAAGCCATAAGCGTGTCGAAATAGAGAATTTGAAACTTGGAAAAGAAACAATTTTTACCCTTCATTGTTAAGATTTCTATCACTCAAGGATCAAATTTCTTGTCATGAATAAGCATGCCAACATGTTATTGATATGAATTGAAATTTATTGAACCATTTCTACAAGAGTTCATGAGACTGATGAATAGATGGAGAGATACAGAAAAAGAGAGAGAATAATATCGAATTTCAGTTTCCCTTCCAAGTTGATTCGATGAGAATTACTAGACGATGTCGTATACTTCCGGTGATGAGTTTCCTCTCTCTCTCTCTCTCTCTCTCTCTCTCACGATCATGAACAATCAATGAGCCGATGATATTGGCTGGATGAAGGATGGATATGAGTGATCAAAAAATGGTGGAAAAGATTATCAGCTTAATGGAGATCACGTTCTCTCTCATCAATAAATGGCATTTTTGAATCAATCAACTGATAATGAAACACAAGAGGAGTTTTTCTCTCTTCAACAGCCTTACAGGATCAGTTGATTGGAATGGAAAGATTCGCTCATTGCCAAGACATCATAGGTTGGATGGAGAGAGAAAGATTCTTATGCTCTAATGACTTGGCTGTATCAAAATAAGTTGACAAGAGGATATCTTCAAGCGATAATAATTCAAGGTTTATGGCCTCAAAATATCGTTATCATCAGTTGAAACTCTCATCTGATATTGATATTGAACAAAATGAGTGAACTTTGATCCAATCTGATTTGGAAAAATTATTTTCAAGCACTTATGCAATCATCAAATTGTATGGATTAGGATATAATAGTTCGAATTGTAGGAAAGAAAGAAAGCACCTAAATCTCGATAATCATGAGTCTGGTAACATAATCAATGATCTCATGGAAACTCTCGCTGCAGTTAGCAACCGAGATCGAACCCTTACATTGACTTAACAATCAATGTCAAGGAGAGTCTCATTTTTCTGGAGACAAAAAATGTCTCACCCTAAAGTAAAAATATCGATAGCAGTATAACTTGCATGTTTCTCACCCATTTCATCATCATCTCTCATGGTTTTATCTGGAAAAACAAATCCAGACAATAACTCACTGACAAGTTGTGAGTTTTCTCGGTTGACTGAATCACATCGAAGACAATAGTTTAAATGTTGACCTGATTCAACGCTTAATTAGGACAATTCGATGTGAGACATCTTGGGATGACATTTTTTGTCAACGGAAAGAGTCAACCATCTCATCGTTCATCAGTATTCAGACGACAATATAAACTTACTGACTATCTTTAGGGTCTGAGCATTTGTCATGTGCCAAATGAATTAGTGGTTTTTTTATATTTAACCTGACTATCAAGCTCAAATACAATCTAGTGATAATAAATCATTTAAATATGGGGGTCAAAATTATAAAAACTGATTTAGCAATCGAAATAGTTAATGGATGTGTTTTTGAGGGAATCATAATCAATTTTCCCAAAAGGGAGTGAGGTGATGGAGTGTTTAGGCTAAAATTTACCAGAATATATTTCATTCAATCATAGCATAGTACAAGTAATGGGCACATCTCAGATATTGAGAGATTCGAGAAAGATTTGAAAATTTTTCAGACAGTCTTTCAATGTGGGAAATCCGGGGTGGGTTTTCTTGTTGAGATACGTGATTTTCTATCATTAAGCTTCCTGATACAACTAATAACAAAAGAAATTCTTTTCCATCAAAATCAACTGAAAATTTTCGCAGTGTTGGAATGAATATAATTAATCAAGAAACAAATGGTGGGTAGTTCATAATCATTGAACTTTACTCTTTGTCATTGCTACTCCATTCTGGGCACTCGTCTTGAATTTTAAAGATTGGAACAAGGACTGGATCACCGAGAAGTACTAGAAGTAGAAGTAGGAAACAAAAAAGATTGTTTGAGTTTTTCGAAAGAAGGTGAGCGGAGTGTTAATACTTACATTCAAAAAGAGATATAAATTTCCTAGGTAGAAAGATATTGCAATTGATAGCAAAAAGTCAAATATTGCAGGCTTGACGCTGAGGAAGAGAGAGAGCAAGAATGAAAGAATTCGATGAAGAAACAGATCATGATAAACTTACTTATAAATGCTAACGTTAACAATGTTTTGATCAAATAAAATAACTTCAGGCTCTCGTTCATCCAGTTTAAAATGCTGGAAGCGAGTGTTCTTGGTGTATCTCTTGAGTATGGAGGACAATGTAGACAGAAGGGGAGAAACTTTGTATTTAGATGAGCCCGATGATGATGTAAGAAGCACTTGCTGTGCTCTCGATTGACTTGAAAATTGATGAATTAAAGAATTAACGGTGGACCTAGATACTGCTAGATCCTCTCTGAAAACAGATGAACCTGAAATGTTCTCGAGTTTAAACACCAGACGAGCTAATGATTCAGCAATAATCTCAATGTTACGGGAGAGAATTTCCACATCGATTCTTTCAGCTGTATCTGTTATTGATGTTCGCCATTCGCTTCTAGGGCCGGGCAAAGAGGAGACAGTTAGAGCCGGCATTCGTCTTATGGTGAATTTTTCGTGTTCCCAGTCTAAAACTTCATTTGCCAAATTAATTTTCTTGCGAATCATGGATGCGTTAGTTTTTTTCAACTCAGCCATCTCTATCAGATTCTTTATGAAAAGAGCACCTTGACTATTTTCCTTGGGTGCCTTGGAGACATGAGCGAAGATCTGATCACTATTGATTTGATGTCCAAGTGAATCAAGGGATATCGTTAACTGTGGATCATTAACGATCTTATTCTTCGAATGATCCTGCTCTTCCATCCACTTCTTCGATCCTATATAGTTGAATTTGCCAGCTGCAGTTAGTAAAAAGACCAAATTCGTTGCAGGATGACTTCGACGATCATTGTAAAGCTTGGAGAATAAGCGACACAATTCCAGAAGTGCAATCATCCCACTGGCATTTGAATCACTTCCAAAAGAGAGTCCCTGAGAATGAAAAAAGAAATATTCATCCCTTGTTTTTCTCTACATGAGAAGCGAATCTTACCGGCGATACTCCAAAACTATCATAATGAGCTGTGAACATTATTGTTGGCAGTTGATCTTCGATTCCTCTACCAAGAAGTGTTGCCTGGATGAAAATGAGAGGGTAAGTATGTTGGAGAGTGAAAATAATCCATCACAGCAAGAAAGACTGACAAACCTCGACATTAGTGAGAATAGGAGCACTAATAGCTTTTGCTGGTGAAGCATGTGTAAATAATTTATAACCACTTTTTGTTAAGGATTCAAAAAATTTGCCATAATCACTTCCATGGCTCTTAGAGGTAGATAGTGATATAATTTCATCGTAAACAGCTAAGAGTTGCGGCTCTTCATGAGCAAAGTAGATAGGAATATCGATGACTTGGGATATCATGAAATTTTCCATCTCAATTACTTTGGATCGAAGTTCAGAGGAGAAAGATTTAAATGATTTAGGCACCAATATGAGCATCCCACCAACGGCTGGCTCGGAGATGAGAGTTTTGTAAGTGTCTGTAGAGTTTATCAGATCGACTAGATGGATGAGGACACATTTTTTAGCGAAGCTCCGTGATAGGGTAGATAATGTGGTTAAGTCTAAATTAATGATCGAATTACGAGATCCATGGGCGATCCTTTCGATATCATAATGTTGCATACGATTAATGGTCAAGTCGTGTGAGGCGAAAACTTGTCTTGGTCCACTAATCAAAATGATGGTCACAATGGTAAGTAGAAGATAGAATCCAGGAAAACTTGACGATGATGGAGAGCGAAAAAAATCAGTAAGAAAGCTATCCACCTCCGATGACATTTCGGAGTATATTATTATCCCCAATCGATTTTGTTATGAGCCGATTCCTGAGGAGAGGGATAAATGATAACAATATTATTCCACAGAGTTTTTTCATATCATGAAAAGTATAAAATAACAGTTCTGATTTAACATCGGAAACAGAACTCAGAATAAATCTAAGCACAAATCAATGATAACATGCACACCGGTATGGACATGATTTGCTAAAACTATGATCATGATATACAGAAAAGCAAATATACACATACATTGGGGAAGGATAAGGATTGGGAAGAATTCATAATGATATCGAAATGCTAAAAGTACAAATATTAACTCACCTAAATTGATTTGAAATGATTTTGTTTGGAATGATGATGATGATGATGGTGCAATAGTCAATATACACAACAGCCAATTGATCAATTGAATGATGCCACAAGTAAACACATGAGTTTCACCATCAATTCCACCTCAAACTGTAAATCACCTAGACTAAATTACACCCGCACACTGATCTTACTATTGCATTGATCAATCGATGCAAATTAATACAAACTTATCCAATTGATATTAGAATCCTTACAAGAAATTATTGTCAAGAATGCTCACAATGCTACACACGCTGTTATTCTTTTTAGGTTTCCCTGCCGGCAGCATGTGTAACACATGATAGCTGATTATTCTGCATGAGAGGAACTTCTTGTCATGATAAAGTTAATTTACATGATAATATTTGTTATTGATGGAGATCGAAAACTTTTTTCCACTTTTTCGAGAAGAATTTTCAATCAAGTATCGTAATGTTGTCATTGACAGTTTTTAATTGATCTCTCCTATCCCCCAATCTCTTAGGATGCATGTGGGATGATGATAATCAAAAAGTTTTGCCGGACAAGGTTTTGGCTCAAATTATTCTGCTTCTTTTTAAGCAGATGCAACTATATATTTAAAAAAATTTGATTAACAAGTTATTTTGTGATACATTAGGTATGAGATGTAAATTGCACTTTTGTCGACTTAATTGTTTCTTGATGTGTGGATACTCTTTTATACATGAACCATGCAATTCCACTGAGCATCGAAGCTGCTCTCGCCTTCTTGCATGTGTTAGACTCTTTCCCTCTCGTCCAGAGGAGTTTCCTCGCTTCATCGATCGATAGTATTGAGAGGAGGGAGAGCACCGGAAGTAATTACGCAGAAGAATAGAAGTTTGCTTGCACAATCACTTCAATTCTCTCATCGATTCCATCTCCCTTGGAAGTTTTTCACTTATCACTGAAAATAGAGATACAAACAAATTCAGTTCAACCTTTAACGGAGAAATCTTTCTCAATCTTACCAGACTATGGCAGAATAATAATCGATGGCAGATCTCCAAAGTAGATCATGTTCAAATGTTGAAATTTTATATCACTCCTACATCGTATCTGGATAGATAGATGAGGATGGTCCATGCTTTAGAAAAATTAAAAAATGGGAAGTTAGATTTTTTTCCATCAGATTTTCAAGCATACTCACTTAAAAATTGTTAAAAATCACAAGGAATCGATAGAATATTCCATTCACATCAGAAATTTTCCTGAAGACCTCTTAGAATTCATTCCATGCGTCGGATTCATGAATTTCTTTTGATTCAGTTACAGATCATTTTCAGCATAAGATTCATTCCACATTGGCATCATCAAGGAAGCTAGCGACTTTTATGCTACTTTTCTTTAACATTTAATGCGCTTTAAGTAGAGCCAGAGTTGAGCTTTCAAACATTTTCGAGAATTTTTTTGACACCATATGCATCGAGAGCCTCAAGCTTATTCAGAGGTCTCACAGGCCAAACTTTCCGCAATTTTAAACTCTCAGCATCTTTAAGTAACTTGTCCATTTTGATAAGATAAGGATAGATGTTTTGTTCGATCCACTCATATACTGTATATTCATCAAAAACTTCGCTAAGAGCTTTCGCAGAAGATTTGAGAGCAGAATTGAGAATATATCGAACACTACTGTGCTGTGCTAACCCTTCGTCAACACGAACAGGATTAGAAATATTGTGACGAATATTGTAGTCTGTTAACCATGCTTTGTGTATTGTGACATCGTAAATATATTCATTGACTTTCTTAATAGCTTCGGCAACTGTTTGAGTCATCCTGTAAACAGGTGCACCAGGAAATTCGCATTGTGAAGCATGATTGTAAAGGAATGGATCATTATCCAAATTGACATCATCGTTGAAAGAGCGATCACCAAAAGTAGCACAGCTCATAATTTCATCAAACTGCTTGAAAACTTCGGAACTCTGATAATGTCCATTTTTCAATGTGATGAGATCAACAATCAATGAGGGTAAACCGGATGGAAGAAGTTCACAAAGTACTCCAAGATGATCATAACGCTGCCATCCAGTAACAACGACTCCCCGAAACGATCTGAACTTATCATGTTGCTCTGATAAAGTTTCCAGCCAGCCCTCATTGTTTTCAAGATGCATTTTTACGTTCGGTGCCGTCAAGGTTTCACCGTAGGCTCCCTTGAAAGCAGTCGCAGCCCATGCACCTTCAAAATTTTCAGCAAACATGCCGAACGTTGAGTATGGTATGAAACGATAAACATCTTTAACGTAAACCCACATCATGATCTCAACCAATTTGCCTAAGCCACTTTCCTTCAATTTGTCTGGTGAAAAATTACGAAGCATATCATCCCAGATAACGGGAATAATTTTATGCTTCTCTCGCACATATTTGGCCACTTGAGAAACGTAATCCAAGAATAAAGATTCACGATCCTTGTTTCGACAACGATCACAATAACCCATTTGGAAAACTTCATCACATCCGATGTTGAGCCACTTAACGCCCTTATGTAGTGACAACATTTGGTCAATCAGTTGCTTGACTAAAGCAAGTGATTCATTTTTCGATGGACACAAGGCCATCGGATAGGCATCCACTTCTCTGAGATGTCGAAATTTTTCTATTTTAAGTACAAACTCCATGTGTCCAAATGTTGGAACCAGTGGCATGACTTCCATACCATGTTTTTTGGTTTCTTCCAGGAAAGAGAGGATATCCTCTTCTGAGTATGCATTTTTAGCCGCAATAGGCTCCAAATTTCCTTTATAAGGAAACATGTCTTCATATTCGATAACAATTCCATTGGCTCCAGCTGCTTTGAGCAGTGGGAGAATCTTTTTTAAGTAACTTATATTCGGTGGAGCACCTTTGAGATCAAAATGAACATAACGAAGTTCGGGAATAAAGTATTTGTCTTTCTTCTCATCACGAGCATTGTCTTTGTAATTGAATGCAGCACTATTCAATCCACCGGTTTCACTGACATGAGAATCAAAATTCAATGATTTTTCATCGATACCATCGTTACCGGATATCCTATGGTTTGGACCCTGATCAGTCTTTGCAAAATCTTGAGGAGAAAAAGAGTCCACTATTTTGGATCGAGATTCCGATTTACCGTAAAATTTGCCCAATGATGTTTCATGACTTGTGATTTCGGTGGAAATTTTGTGTGGATAACCAACTTTTTTGTACTGTAAAGCGACTACAGTGAAAGAGATGACCATAATGATGGCCAAAAGAAGAGGCTTCCGTTTCCACAATGATGTGAAAACATAAGAGCCTACAGGCTTTAACCATCGATTACCTGTTCTGGTAGCCATCAATTCCACAAGATGGAAAAGAAAGGTGTGTGTACTAATATATGAATGAATATGTAGAGGATGAGTTATCAAGCGAACAACAACAAGAAGTGGAACGTTTGAGGAAAGACAGTACAATGAAAATCGGTGATAATGGGGATGTTAGTGTCTCTGATAAGTCTACCAAATCAGAGCTCAACACTGTGAAACAGTAGCCAAACTCTCGACACAAACATGAGCCAATAAATTTTGGCTGGGCTGTAGATGCGCGCAACAAAAATCAATCCTTCTTGGTGTGAAGTAAATTCCGAAGTGTAACTTGAAATGGAATATTGATTGAACACAAAAAAATAAGACTGTCAGTTGATTCAGAATGAACACACTTTATCAAATTGACTGATTCGGTGAGATTCGAAGTGTGTGTGTGAGAGATACAGAATATCAATGGTTGGTGTTTATATTGTTGACCTTACATACACGGTGAGAAGAGAGAGAATGGTAAGAATTTCAACAGCCAGCATGATGTATAGCATCCCAGTTGAAAATCATTGATGCAATCGATGATGAAGGAGGATGATGATGATGATTAAATGGCAGCACTACAGCTGATCCTTATACAGCTTCCACCATGATGTAGAGAGCGCTTAAGAGAGAGAGAAAATGCTTTTTTTATGGAGGAAAAAAATAGTTTACAAAAATATTCTCATAATTCTTCAAATTTGACTGGATGTTTGTCTGGTGATGAAAATTTGAGAGAAACTGAGCTGAAAATCATTGGATAAGAGTCAGGCAGTCCGAAGAGAGCAAATTTGAAAGGCGTTGATAGAGATGAGTGTCCAATTTCCATGGTGTGAGACTCACACTGTGAGTTGTGAGACCACATGAGTTCACCCCTTTCCTCGTCCGGACACTGTCCGGCGGACAGGGCAACTAGAGCAATGATGCATATGCAGATTTAGGGATGATAACCTTCTTTAGGTATGGCGAATCGGCGAAACTTTTTTTGAACAAATTATCTATGCATAGTTTTTGAATTTAGTTTGCAAAAGCTGGATTCCACATTCCCTGGCAAATGAGATGTTTTCGTCAGATACTCGCCATTTCTCAGGTGTAGATATTGCAACGTTATCCTGAGCCCATAATCCAGCTTTGTAAGATGCTGCTTGTCCGATTCTACCAGGTAGCTTTAAGATGATTCCTCCGCATGAGACTCCAGACTCGCTGATCTTCCATTCAAATCATGGCGACTGCACCAACAGTGTCTCAGCGTTCTTTTGATGTATCGTTTCGAGAATTTTCTTCAGCGCTTGACGAAAACTTCGTATTGCGGTGTTTTTCTTACATTGTCACTACCAAATCGCTCACCACAAGATTCTTGAAGGGTTGAACGCTCATTTTCCCGGTCTAGTTTACATATGTAATTCCTGAAAGTACTTGACCCTGTCAGTAGTGAGGTCAGCTAAAGTGCAACCTTTCGATAGTGTCCATTTTCTAGCTGGTTCACTGGCTAGAATATGTGGAGGAATCAATTCCATAGGCCACTCTCTTTGTTGCTCGGCCAGTCATGCTTGAGCTACCAAGATTGGGTTCTTGATCGAAGAAATTATGATGATAGTAAGAAAGTTTTTGCCGAACAAGGTCTTGCAATTGTGCTGCTTTTTCAAGCATCTGAAACTATTTATTCAAAAGTTGAATTTGAGTAACAAATTATTTTGTGATATACATTGTGAAAGATGTAAATTGCACTTTAACGACTTTATTGTTTCTTGATGTGGGGATATTTTTCATACATGAACCATGCAATTCCACAGAGCATTGAAGCTGGTCTCGCATTTATAGAGTCCTCTTCTCTTGTCCAGAGGAGTTTTCTTGCTTCGTCAATGGATAGTCTTGGGAAAGGTCAGAACACGAGAGATGATTAATAATGTGAACGAGAAGAATAAGGAATAATGTAAGCTTACTGCTTAGAACTTACTCAATCACTTCGATTCTCTCATCATCAATTCCACCTCCCCTGGAAGTTTTCTGCTTATCACTGAAAAGAGAGTCACAAACAAATTCATTCCGATCTTTGTCGAGAAAATCACTTTCTTCTCTCTTATCTTACCACACTGTAGCAAAGAAAATCGTATGTACTGCCGCTTGTACACCGATACCAGATCGAGAAGATGTCACGAATTGTAAAGAGCTAAGAGAGAGATTGAAAAATGAAAACCGTTATCAATGATCAGAGGAAATGTTTTTTAGCTAACAAACGACTGACTGATGCAATTTGATTAAATAATGCAATTTACTCATAAGAAGAGGAACTGAGTCATGATCTCACCTAGATGGGATGTCATATCCAGTTTCTTCAAGAACCTCTTCCCTTGCGATTTCCACAGCATCTTTGCCTGAAAATATTCATGAGGTCCAATAGAAAAAGTTTTGCAGGAAACAAAAGTTGAACGCTAGTGAACTAATTTGAAGAAATCAAACCTTCTTTATCGATGATCCCAGCACACAGTTCGATTGAGTATCCAGAAATTTTGGGATTTGGGCGAATAATACCTTTGTCAATATCAAGCTCCAATGCTGAAGCTGCAACAATTGAGGGCCGGAATTGTCGAACAAAAATCAGAGTATCATGATCGCTATTGTAGAGAATGATGGCTACACTGTGAATGAAACATGATGAAATGGGGAAGAATTACTAGCAAGCTCAATCTACAAACACATTATTTATTTATTATTTACCTGTCATGAGTTTTCAGGCAATCCCAAGCCCGACGTCTATCATCAGATCCATCCTGGTTGATTGAAAATACAATGAATCACGATCAGGTTGCAAAGAACGACATCTGAAAACATGTCAAACTCAAAATAAATTAACTCACAAGTGTATACATGACTCGAAATGGCTTAACATATTCGGTTCCTTGAGGTCCGATTGGAGAGATTCCAACAACTTTTGGTCCTTGATCAGACATGGCTAAATATTTTGAAGATTAATTTACCGAAATTTGTTCTAAGTAACTCATCAAATCACCTCGTAAATGGAACTTGTAGCCTACTGAACGATCGACTTTCGATTTAACCAAAGAGTTTCCACAACAAAACAAAATGAATCTCTTTACCGATATCATGTGTGTACTCAAGTGCAGGTGTATGTAGAGAGAGAGAAGAAAGTCAACAAGTTTTGCAAGATTGCGAAATTTGATTGATTTTCCTTGAGATTATCGAATATTCCATTAGTAGTGCTTATTTGTTCGCGTTTATGGATGATAATTGGGTAGAAATCACGTAAACTAGTTATCAGCTAAAAATTGTCAGAATATATTTTTTTTCAAATCAAAATGTGTACAAGAGAAGGGCACATCGCTGATATTTTTTCTTTTTTCAAAATTAATAGAAATCGAAGGCTTTTCACTGATTTCTCGATCTATTCTCTTTGAAGAGAAAGAAGAAATCAGGGGGGTGGGTTATTCAAAAAATATCAGAAAATTGTCTAGCATGATCTGCACAGAGTGTACAATTGATGTTAAATTACAACTGACAACAAGAAAAACAAGTCATTGATAGGACATTCTTCACCGAGTTTCTCCAATTTACATTCACTTTGCTGATGGCATTTTGAGTCAAAAGTGTAGTGCGTTTGACACACTGTATCTGATCCACTAATATTCATTTTCCACCTACGAGGTAGGAAGTTAGTAGCAATTAATAGTAAGAATTTTTCCTCCTAATATTATGATATATATACATGCCTAAAATGTATAACAACAGGTTATTAAGGTACAACAACATTAAAAATATTTTTTGACCATTGGGCAGCCCTACGAAGCGTTTTTCTACGGTGATCCTTATCATCTGAAGTTGTTGATGCTCTTTACGATGAATCTGGTGTGAACTGGGAGCTGGTCATAGTGTTGACAGAGAAGGGTCACTTGTTGCAAAGAATGATAAGACAATGAAGGCAAATTTCTCTCCATCTTTTGGCACCTTGAGCTTTTGTTGAATCTTCGAAGGGCTGTTTCACAAACCTTTTCACTATTTTGAGAGAGTTAGGGCTGTAAATTTTTTGTCAAAACTGAAACCTTCCAAAAGTTCGAGGGTCAAGAGTAGAGCTGTCCACTTCATGATGAAAGACACCACACAGCCAATCTCTCCAATACTCTAGGGCTTATGGTGAAGATCAGTACCTTCCAAGAAAGTAAGTTAAACGTTTCGTAGTTCATCGTTCGACGGGAAGAAGAAAGTAAAAGCGAATTTTGGCCCTTCGAAGATGAATAAATTGAAAAGATGGGGGAAGACAGATGGCGATCGACTCAATCGGAATAATCAAGTCGCTAAAAATGTGTGTAACAAGGACTATTTGTGGGGTTTGTCCGATCAAGCTCGACTACACCGAACACAACTGGCACCTTCTTTCCAGTGGTCAACATTCTTTCCGATAACTTAAACTTTGTTTTGCAAAAAGCAGAGCTAAAGGATGTTGAAAGAGAATTGAATGATAAATTAGAATTGAATGATAATAATTTCACGTAGAGTTTAAGTTGATATTCCAAGGAAGGATGTTTCATGATGGGACTTTATCTTGGCAGCCAAGTTTGATCACAAACGATTCTCATTGTATATCGAAGACACACCATGAACATGTTGTATCCTGAGAAAACAACTCGAGCTAGGGGAAATTTTCTCACCTAAATTATTCTCGGACTGCTCTGCGTACCCATTCCTTGAATTGTGAAATGGAGTTACAGATGTGATGACGTTGGGAAAAGAAGAGGACGACTTTATATCCTGTGCTGATTCCTGCAGATAAAGGTTACTATGCTGCTGAGACAGCACTGAATTGGCTGTTGAATTATTTATAGGGCTGAGCTTCTTATAAACATTATCGTAAGTGCTTAGCTCAGTGAAAAAAGGTATCAAATCCTTAAGTTCGGTGTCCGACATATCATCGAACCAGGAGTCAACAGGCACCTAGAAAATGAGAACAAAAATGCCATCATGTTTAGTGTCGATCAATCATTAATAGTAGAGAATTTCAAAAAAAAAATCTGATCGAAAGAACGATTTTCTTACTGCATTATTAGGATGAAAAATGTAAGATGCTGGTGAATTATCAACGATAACAACTTTGCTCAAATCTCGACCAAGTTTAGCTAAATCCTAGGGAATTTTCGGGAGAAAAAAATTCAGAACACTGAAATGATGATCTGTTTATCTTACCTTTACATAATTTCCTCGATATATTACACAAGATTCACGAAACAATCGTGATCTGAAAACATTCCATCTATCAAGAAGATCGGCCACGGGATCAGCATACTATGATGATAAAAACAGTGAATCAGAGACAGAGAAGAGAATAAATTGTGATAAAGTAGGGGATAAAGTTATATTTGACAAAAGATTCAAAAGGTAAAGATAAAGAAAATAGAGACAAGAGATAAAATTGTGTTCTTACTTTGGCTAGACTTGCTGTGAATAAGACACATTCATAAAGTTGACCCATCTTTTGAAGGAATTCGTCAACATAAGGCCTCTTGAGAACATATATTTGGTGTATAGTGCCGTCAATTTCAACAGGAACTATGAAATCTGCATTATCGATAGGCTATAAGGAAGTGATGAATGAAATGAAAAAAAAGAAACCGGCTGTCAAAATGCGAATCATATTTTGAGGTACCAGGCATAGACATTTCAACAAAATCGATGCGAGGAAGCTTCTAGTGAATTCATTGTGAATAAAATACAATCACATGTAATAGAGAGAGAAAGAGAAAGAGAGAGAGACCCTCGAAAACAGGAAGATAACTTTTGGAAATAATGGAATCTTCTTTCCTGAGATAGTAACTTTGATGACTTTTCTATACAGTGGCTAATTTACTCTTCCACATTCTGTACATTGTTAAATTCTTTTGTTTGTTTTTCTCCCTCTCTCACACTTTGTGGGAACATTGAAGTGTTTCGATTGAATTTAGCGAAGGTTATTACTGATGATCTCAAGAGTTTCAATTAAGGATATCGAATTTCGAATAGAGAGTAAAGATTAACAATACTGTGAAATCTTGTAGGTCTTCCCTGAACAGACGAAACGTTCCACACATCTTACCTTAAATGAGCTATGAACAAGAGTCTCGTCCAAATCAATAACCATACATAACTTATTCGCATCATTACTTTTCAATTGAGGCAACAAGTATTTTCCATTATTGAAATTTCGACTCTGTAAAGATGAAAATGAAAACATTTCACATTAGATAATGGCCATCTTGATGATATATTTCAAAATCATCACACACGATGATAATTGAACAATACATCAATTTATCATCTACATGTATTTATTGATACCTGATTTTCACAAGCTCTATCTTCCTTCTTTTTGGAGCCACGATTTTTTCTTCGACCAATAAGCTTACCAGCAGCTGCTCCCATGATTTAATGTAACCAATGTGAAACTAATAAATGATAACAACAATAACATAAACCAAATGAGTGAAATTAATCACAAACATTTACACACAATCTCGATTCCAATGTTATATATGTACACAAACACATACACATACACACACATAGTGAATCATTAACGATGACAAAGGATGATAAGGAAGAGAGTAAAAAAGAGAGAGAGAGAGATCTCAGACAACAAGAGGCGTTATATTAAGATGTGGATGCGATTATTTGGAAAGTGATTAAAAAAAGAGAAGATGAAGAAGAAGAAGAAGAAGAAGCAAAATTCAAACTATGTGTATGTGTGTGTGTACATATGTATACACACATCAAATTCAATGGATCAACTTTCGTGTTCACCCGCACAGTTGATTAGACGCACATTTGTGGTTATCCAAAAATTGATGGCTTAATAATGATGTTCATAACAATGTGAGGAGAAAAAAAATTAATACACCGAGTGTAAACACCGAGGATATAAGGGAGAGAAGTAAAGCCTTTTTTTTTATGTATTTAACATTCAACTTCTCTCCCACAACATATACACTTAAATCACTTTTGTACCAAAAAAAAAACACAACATATAAAATACATTCACTTTTGCTTTGCCTCGTGCAATTGACTTACTTCAACATCTCTCTCTCTCTTGAATCTGTAACATAATATCTGCTTCTTATTAAATACACTAGATGGAGACATGGGTTTTGTGTGTATAAATAAGCTCCGCCCACTTTACTATCTTCATAATTTTCGTATTCAAGTTTCGAATCGAAACTTTCGATTAGTAACAAAAACTTTTGATTTAATTAAACTTATTTTAATTGCAAAATACTATTTGAATACTATTAATTGAAAGTTTGAGTTTTGCTGGGGCAATGGGGGGGGGGCATGATGCTCATTGACTGACCAGCGTCATCTGGTTGATGTATGATATCGTGTGGTAGCGCGCTTTCAGTAATTCTGATTATTGCTGCAATTATTGCAGTGCAATAGGCATGGTTTTGTTTACATCTTGGATAAACTTTTGCTAGCTAACTATCAAACTAGTGTGTGTGTAACTTAATTTTTTTGTACCGTTTTTTTTTCGAGAAAGTTTCATCATAGCTTTTCTGTGAAGATGCAAGCTATTGTATCATGTATTTGAGTAAAACAAAGTTAAGCTGACTTTTGTGGTCTTTTCGCATCGAGTTTGTCTTCCTGGTATATATGCTAATCCAAGAATAATTTGATGGCTACTTTAGTCGGTATAAGATGTGTACAGAGTGGAATTTTGGCGAGAAATGTTCTATCGTCCAGGATATTGTCCAGTGTCAATCGGACAGCAAGTCGGGCTGCGGGTTTGACCCAAGAAAAATTAAAAAAGATTCAGAGAAGAATCGAAGGAGAAGTGAGTTCGAAGTTTGAAATCTTGAAATTCTCTTCGACAACATCTCATCTCTGACTAATCCTATGTTCTCATCCGTAGATCGAGAGCTTCACAGCCGCTAGGAAACAATTGGAGTTTTTAGCAGAAGATTACTCACCTCATATCGTTTTTGAAGATGGATATGCCGGTGACAAGATTAAAGGCATTTTCCACTATCAGCTTCGGCTAACAAAGTATCACACATTAGTTCATTTTCGTTCTGCTGGAACTATCCGAACTATCGAGAGTTCAGAGATAGATACTGTAAACAAAGCTATAATAGTCGCTTGGAATATTGTATTAGCTCCTGGATGGTCTTTTGTTTTCTTTTTTGGACTCTTCGGATGGGTTCCTGTAGTCTTTAAGAAGATCATCAAGCCAAAAACCAGGCCACATGCTGGATCGAATGTGAATCCATCAGAGTGAGTTACAGCATATGAGATGCCTCAATATCAGTTTCACTTACTTGTAAATTCATCCTCCATCAGTTCAATGCAACATTTTTTCACTTCAAAATTCTTTATTGACGAAAAAGGAAGGATAACTCGGCACATTTTAACGGTATGTGATACTTCTGTATCTGGCTCACTTATATTAGTTCAATTACTTGTATATTTACCTTATTGAGAACCTAGAGAACTTAAAACTGATACCTTTCTTTCTCATTCTTTCTCATTTTATCCAGCTCCGAAAAACACTGATAAATCCAGAAACAATTAAGAAGACGTAGAGTGGAGATTCCAGCGAGGTTCACTCAATCTCTGGCTGCAAATAAAAAGAGAATAATTTGACTTCCAGGAAAATAATGGTATTTCAGAACATTCTTCTTCTCAACAGTGATTCTCACTTTATGAGATGACATGGGTGTTAGATTGGAGATGTTGACTCTCAAATTTCATACTCGATGACAATTTAGAACATCAATTAGTTCTCCAAATCAATAAATGGGCTAAGCTTCAATCGATTAACCTTTCATATCTCAAAAGTATTAGTAATATGATGATTGATGATTTATGTAATGTTTAGCAAATGTGTATGGGGTGATCTTTGCCATTTGTTTCGATAATGGGAAAAAAAACTTTCGTTGAATACTTGAGAGAGGTAATCTGAGTATACACGTGAGACATTTTTAAGTTTTACATGGAAGGTTCAAATTTTTTTCCGCTTCACATATTCTAAGAGGATACATTAGCTCTGAAAGATGAAAAAAATTGCAATCGTTCCATTATTTTCACATACTTAAATGTCCGGGCACTTAACTTGATCCGACGATTCAATTGATACAGGGAAGAAGTATTTTTCGAGTTCAAAATCCTTAAATAAATCTTGTAAGCTGAACAATCAACACCAATTGGAACTCTACAGGAATCCACTGGAGAGAGAGAGAGAGAGAGAGAGAGAGAG